>CAUYPK010130999.1:0-72812 GCA_963574355.1 Loris lydekkerianus | reverse complement strand
TATTAGACCTTTATCGGAGGTATAATCTGCAAATATTTTCTCCCATTCTGAGGGAGAATGTCTGTCTGCTTGCTTTACTCACTATGTTCTTGGCTGTGCAGAAGGTTTTTAGTTTGATCAGGTCCCAGTAGTGTATTTTTGATACTGCTTCAATTGCCTGGGGAGTCCTTCTCATAAAATATTTACCCAGGCCGATTCCTTCAAGAGTTTTCCCTGCACTTTCTTCAAGTATTTTTATAGTTTCATGTCTTAAGTTTAAATCTTTTATCCAGTGAGAGTCTATCTTAATTAATGATGAAAGGTGCGGGTTCAATCTTCTACAGGTTGCCAGCCAGTTCACCCAGCACCATTTGTTAAATAGGGAATCTTTTCCTCACTGAATGTTTTTAATTGGCTTGTCAAAGATCAAATAATGGTTAAGTAGCTGGATTCATCTCTTGGTTCTCTATTCTGTTCCAGACATCTACTTCTCTGCTTTTGTGCCAGTACCATGCTGTTTTGATCACTATCGATTTATAGAACAGTCTCAGGTCTGGTAGTGTGATTCCTCCTGCTGTGTTTTTATTGCTGAGTAATGTTTTGGCTATTTGAGGTTTTTTATGATTCCATATAAAACGAAGTATTATTTTTTCAAGGTCTTTAAAATATGAAAATGGAGCTTTAATAGAAATTACATTAAAAATATATTTTGCTTTGGGTAGTATAGACATTTTAACAATGTTGATTCTTCCCAGCCATGAGCATGGTATGTTTTTCCATTTGTTAACATCTTCAGCTATTTTTTTTCTTAAAGTTTCATAGTTCTCTTTATAGAGATATTTCACGTCCTTTGTTAGGTATACTCCCAAATATTTCATCTTCTTTGGCACTACTGTGAAAAGAATAGAGTCCTTGACTGTTTTTTCAGCTTGGTTATTGTTGGTATATATAAAGGCTACAGATTTATGGGTGTTTATTTTGTAGCCTGAGACATTGCTGTATTCCTTGATCACTTCTAAATGTTTTGTAGTAGAATTCCTAGTGTTTTCCAAAATTTCTTGTATTTTTTGTAGAGACAAAGTCTCACTGTCACTCAGGCTGCTCTTGAACTCCTGAGCTTACCTACCTCGGCTCCCTCCCAGAGTGCTAGGATTACAAATGTGAGCCACCCTGCCTGGCCATGAGGTACTTTTAGAGGAAAAGGAACTTTCTGATATGATCAGCCATTGGAAGATCTATAATCTAGTGAAGGAGGTGTGTCCTACATTCAGAAAATACAATAGGATAGATTATATATATAACAGGAAAAATATCAAAGCTAATGGTAGAGACAAGTATCATCCTGAAGGATCAGCAAGGAAACAGGTATGGTGAGAGGCGTTTCCTGGAGCTTGGCTTTGAAGGATGTGAGAATTCAGAGGGTGGCACCAGGAAGGGCTTTTCAAGCATGGCAATAGCACACAGCAGTGCATGTATCCTGCGTGGGCCAATGTGTAGTTTGGCAACCTTGAAATCAAGAGCACGGAGTACTATGGTGAACTTGAAAAGCTTTTTAAATGAATGCTGAAGCCTTTCCATTCCAAGGTGAAGGGAAGGCCATGTCTCCCTCTAGGAGCTCTTGGCTCATTCCGGTGACATTTGTCTTGCTGACTCAGCTTCTCTGCAGGCCTGTTCTTGTTTCTAAGGGCCCTTGATGATAAGAACCCAATTCCTGCCATCCATTAGGCACCTGCCTACACTTTCTACCCCACTGGGGAAGTATCCCACTGAGACCTCTGCCTCTGAGCCTCACACACCTGCTTTGCCAATTGCTTCATTTGCTTTCCTCCACCCACCAGGAAGAGTCCTTGGAGATGACTTTGTGAGACCACCTCAGGTGCCAGCATCCGTGAGCCTGTGGCTTGAGATCTGTGGCTGGGATCCTTGATAAGACACTAGGAGAGGGTAATTTGGGGGTACTCTGGAAATGAGAGATGGATGACAGTTGTAGCACTAACCCGGGACATATTGGTGGAGTGGGGGGGGGGTACTGGAATCCATGCCCACTGGGAGAGTCGTAGGGTGGAGTCACACACTGAGAGGACGTGTGGACCAGGGCTCAGGGACGAGCACAGGGGCAGTGCTGGGCCAGCTGCAGGGTCTAGTGCTGACTTCCAGTGGGAGCTCAGGCCTTGGAGCCTGGTCTAATCTCTCTGGGCCTCAGTTTCCTCATCTGTTAAGTGGGGATATTAACATTTGCCACCGCCCTGCCCAGTTTAACAATCTGTATTTACTGAAGACTCATTTTTAGTCTGATAAATGAATAAACAGAGACTGAGGAGCCCAGTCACACACACAGATATACAGATAGTAGTCTTCCTTACAGAGTCCTTGGTAACAGAGGGGGCACAGACTTTAGCATGAACAGAATGTGTTCACCCACGGAAGGACAGGAGAGTGCCAAGTGCTAGGCTTTCTTGAATGGTTCTATCTAATCACAGAGACCCTGCCCTTCCATTCCTCTGTATTCGGTATTTAGATATAAATGAGACTTAGTGCCTGCCCTCGAGTTGCTCACAGCCTGGTAAGAAGGTGACACATGTGCAGAAAAATCGCAAAATAAATGGGAAATGCTCCGATGGCACTAAGTCATTGAATCCAGTGAGCTTGGGGATTCAGAAGAGGCTCGCAGAGCAGGTAATGGCTGGGGTGAGGCTGATTCAAACAGCGATTAAATTCAAGAGATAGTTGTTACCTGAAACAGTTGCCAGGGGCACGGACCACTGAGCAGCCTGCCCCTGATATCTGTGCTGCTTCGCCTGACTTTCTTGCCAGTTGCTTCTTTCACGCATAGGTGAGTGGGAAGAATGAGTCATGGATTTGGGATACCGGATTCTCATCCCAGCTGCAAGCCATTGGCAACACAACCTTGGACTCTAGCTCTCTGGATCATGGTTGCCTATGTTGTGGTATGAAAGACAGAAGGGATGTAGGTCATTGAATCGCTGTCTCTATTTTGGAAATCTGCCACCTAAAGAGTCTGTGTCAGAAGCAGAGTCCACATCTCATTAAGAATGTGAAATAAGACTCGGCGCCCGTAGCACAGGGGATACGGCACAGGCCACATACACCGAGGCCAGGTTCGAACCCGGCCTGGGCCAGCTAAACAACAATGACGATTGCAACAAAAAGACAGCCGGGTGTTGTGGCGGGCGCCTGTAGTCCCAGCTACTTGGCAGGCTGAGGCAAGAGAATCTCTTGAGCCCAAGAGTTTGAGGTTGCTGTGAGCTGTGACGCTACAGCACTCCATCGAGGGTGACATAGTGAGGATCTGTCTCAAAAAAAAAAAAAGAATGTACTCAGTCTTATTATGAAACTATAGCCCAAGAAGAAGGGGAAATGGGAGAGGGAGCGGAGGGGGGGAGGATCGGTGGAGGGAGGGTAATTGGTGAGACCACACGTATGGTGCATCTTACAAGGGTACGTGTGAAATTTACTAGGTGTAGAATATAAATATCTTAACACAATAACTAAGAAAATGCCAGGAAGACTATGTTAACCAGTTTGAAGAAAACATTTCAAATTGTATATAAAACCAGGTTAGTACTCCATGAAAAAAAAAAAAAAAGAATCTGACATGAGCCTATTTATTGCTCTGCTTTGCAGCCAAGGTAGAGATGGGTAAACTATGGACTCCTAATCAAATGCTCCTGGCAGGAGTGTGAGTCAAAGGGAAGGAAGAATGTGGCAGCCCCTGCAGGTATAGCTGTCACACAGGGCTGAGCCTCAACGGTTCAAAGGCAGTGTCCAGATAGCTGTCCCAGTTTCCTCACCCAACCTGTCCTGTGGCCTGACATCAGGCGTTGCTTCCTGGAGATGCTCTCCTGGGTTCCTTCCAGCTCAGTGTTCTGTGGTTCTAGAATTTGTCTTCAGATTGGCTAGTGCAGTGCTACGCCCTGAATAAGTGAGTAAAGGGGCTGCAGGATCCCAGCCTTGGACTTGGCCTTTCCTATGCTTTTCCTTATCTCGATGTGCACTTGGACGTAGCAGGAACCATGTCCAGAAGAAGCGGAAATGCTGTTCTAAATGCCCCTTTCCCTGCACCATGAGGACACCATGAGTCCTAATCTCAAAGAGCTATAATTTGATTAAGGAGAAGAGCCCAGCACATTTTAAACTTTTAGTGCTAACCAATGTCAAAGAGATATAAAGACTCAGAGAAAGTAGAAATTGGTGAACAGATAGACAAAAAGAAGGTAGGAGATAGAATGTGAACGTTTGGGAGTCAGACAAGCAGAAGGGAGTTCACATTTTGCTAGGAAACAGAGCCAGTGGGGGCCCACAGCCAAGTGCAAGTTAAAAATTCGTTTGTCATCATAAGGCATTGGGTTCTTTCAGGGGATGTGCAGAAAGAGAGGGGAAGCCTTGTTTCTGAGGGCCTTGAACCCTTGCAGGCTATGGGGATGAGAACCTTTTGCAGTTTACTTATGGGTTCAGCCAAAAGCTTCTGGAGGGAGACGTGGCCTTCCCTTCACCTTGATTTTGAGGTTGCCAAGACAACTAACAAAGAACATCAACAACAAAAGAAGTCACGGGGCCTGTTTCAGAAGGGAATAGTCCAGAGACTAAGTGGGGAGGAGGGGATTCAAGTCAGTAAGTGCTTTTGAGGTTTCCCATGTGCCTGGCACTGTGCTAGGTACAGAGATACAGCAGTAAACAAAACATAGATGTTCCCATGGAGATTGGGTTCTCTGAGGATCAAATGGGTGATGCACACACACAGATACATATGCATGTATGTCCACACCCACGTGTCTATACACGGATACACCATTATAAGGAGGTGACGTGTGTCTGAGGAAACAGAAGTGGGGGAGGGTATACAAGGTGCTGATTCTAGGGGAGGGTGCTCTGGGAGGTCAGGTTACCTCTGTGATAAGGAGACATTTGAGCAGAGAGAGAGTTATTTGGCTACCTGGGGGAAGAGGAATCTAGCCAGAGGAAATAGCATGTGCAAAGGCCCTGAGGCATAACCAGGAGGCCAGTGTGGCTGAAGCAGAAGGAGCCAGGAGTGGTGGCATGGGAGAAAGTGGGAACAGGAGTGGGAGACGATAGCTCCTGGGAGGCTAGGAGATGCCCTTGAGGACAATAACCCACAGAGGGTACCACGTGGCATGTTAGAGTTAACCTTGATTACGCTCCACCCTGCCACTCATTTGGGTGATTCCCTTGGCGAGCTGCAGTGGCAGCCCTCAAACCTCAGACAGCCCCATGGTGCGGAGAGTGCCGTCTCCAGCTCCTTCCCTGTCTTCCTTAGGGAAGCCCCACCTTGGGGGCTTTACAACCGGGACTCACCTCACATCAACAGGAGCTGGCTGGGGATTCTGCTGTCCCTGAGCTTCTACTTGTCTTTGACTACATGAAAAAAGAGCTGGCTTTCTATGAGTGGCTGTTGTGCCAACAGTGGGTAAAGGTTTCTCTGGGAACTATTGCTCTTGTAAATCTAGTTGGGCAATATTGGCACTTTCCATTCTCACATAGACTTTCCCACGGTCCTGTGATTCTGGTATCCAGTTCATCCCACGCCTCACAGTTGGCTTGGCTATTGGTTAAGAGTGGTGGCATGGTGGCCTCACACTGCATCAGTGCACAGCCATGACAGCACCGCGGCTCTCCTCCTCTTTAAGAACACCCTCAAGAGTTGCAGTTCTCTGACTGACCAACAGGTGGTGGACTCCTGGTCTGCAGTGCTCAGTGCTGAACGCTGTGAGCATACACCCTTTCCTGGCCTCTTGTGATGGTCTCTTAGGTCCTTCCTGGGCTGCTTCTTCTGCATTGCCACTGCACGCCCCCAGGACAGAGCAGACAGACCCCACGGTTGTCACTAGGTGAACTAAGGAGGAGGGGATTGAGGATTTTATAGGATAAATGCAAGGCAGACTGCATTGGAAATGCAAAGGGTGGGTTTCAGAGAAATCAAAAACTCTATGTCCAAGGCCTGGCTGGTCTCAGGTAGATGGGGCTACCCTGTGCCCGCTGAGCTCCACAGGCAGCTTCTAGGAGGGGTTCCAGCTGTCCTTGTGAGGAGAGGGCTCACAGGGGCGAGAGACAGAGCAGGAGCTGGGGAGAGGGAGTGGCTGTCATGGAGGACCTGGCATCCTCCAGCCGCCCCACACCAGAGGCTCTGCATTCTCTCAATGCTGCCGTCCTCCCCCGAGTGTCCCTCCACCTTTGCACACTCTGTGGCTCTGCCCTGAGACGCATTTCAGTGGGTTCTGAGCCAGACTGTCTGGCTTCTTTTCCAACAATAACTCACTCACATGTGACTTTAGCCAAGTGGCTTGGCTAATGCCTCAGTTTCATTAGCTACAAAATGGGAGTAGTTACCAACTTCAAAAGACACTTACAAGGTTTGTTTGCATGTGCAAATACATAAAGCTCATACAATCATAAATGTATGAAAAGGACTTTGATTGATACAAATTATTTCACAGGATTTGCTAGCTCTGTCTCAAGGTCTGATGGAATCTTCCAGGCATTTGCCCGTCTCTGTCCAGAGTTGCTCCAGCATCAGTTATGCTTGGCAGATATAGGAACTCTCTACTCCTTAAAGAATAATTAAAAAAAAAAAAAATGAATGAATGAATGAATGAATGCACACAGAAAGCCTCATGTCTTTAATCAAGTGGGAAGACCTCCTTCGTACCCATCTCCTTGGGTTTATAGCTTCATTTTGCCTATACACAGAGGAGCCTCTGAGAGAAGAGTTTCGGATTAAGGTACAGGAAAATGGTCCTATGCAAACTGACATTGTCAATTACACATACACTTGATCTTGCAGTAGATCGTAAGAAGACTTACAAATAAACAAGGCATGATTCCTGCCCTCTAGGAACTACAGTTCTGTTAAAAAGACAAGATGAAAAGAAAAGGAGCTTCCCAATCACAGTGGAGTTTAGAGGAGGCTGGAGTATTCTTGGAGAGAATCGTCACTGCTACGGGACTTTATGAATGGGTGCATTCCAACAGGTGGCAGGAAATCACTGCAGGAGGAGGGTGGGCACCAAAGTGAGAAGGAGCATAATTGGCCGGGTGTGGTGGGTGGCTCACAGCTGTGATCCCAGCCCTCTGGGTGGCTGAGGCCGATGGAGTCCTTGAGCTCAGGAGTGCCAGACCAGCCTGAGCAAGAGTGAGCTCTGTCTCTACTAAAAACAGAAAAATGAGCCCGGTGTGGTGGCAGATGCCTGTCATCCCAGCTACTTGGGAGGCTGAAACAGGAGAATGGCTTGAGCCCAGGAGTCTGAGGCTGCTGTGAGCTATAATGATCTCCTCCAGCTGGGGAGACAGAGAGAGAGCTTGTCTAGAAAAAGAAGCAAAAAGCAAAAACTAGAAAGAGGTAATCAATTTGTCCAAGGAGAGAGACAGGGAAGCAACTGTGTGACTCGAGGAGGTCCCAAGCCAAAGGATGCGGCAGTTCTGTTTATCTGCAGGCCTTTCTCTTAGTTTGGGGTAGATCAGAAGTCTGGGTGTATAGGAGACTCAAGAGCTCTTTTGACTTCAGGTTGTAAGTAGTGTGAAGGACAGGTTTAAATAAGTTTGTTATCAAGGCAGTTTTTAAAAAATAGACATTATCTCTTATATTCTTCACAATGACACTGAAGGTGGTTTTTCTGCACATATTTGATACATGGAATTGGGAGGTCTGAGGGTTTACCTTTAAGTTCCTGGTTTCTTCCTGTTCACCTCTCCCACATCACCAGCCTGAATTGTCTGGATACCCCCAGGAGCTGCAGAATCAGTAGCTAAAAGTGTCTCTGCTGTGCTAATGCAATTGCATTTCTCCAGGTCAGATGGTGGGAAATCAGATTGCCTTGGCACTTGCTCTCGGGTTCAGGCAGTGGGGAAAGGCAGGGAAATTGCTGGTTATATTTAGTGTTGGGGGCTTTGGGGGAGGAGCTGGGGACTTGGCAGAATTTCCTCACAGCTTGGAGGCCCCTGGAGGCCCCGGGCACTGCCTGCCCAATTCCTGGAGTTAGGCGCAGATGGCCCTTGTCAGCCCCTGAATTGTGCATTAGAGGGGGGAGGCTCTCACTCCAGTGAGTCTGGGAAGTGGAGATCTCTAAGGGCCTCAGCCCAGCTGGCCACCTCCTGCCTGAGACTGTTTAGTGTAGAAGAGGGAGGGAGAAATGCCAGATGGGCCACAGCCTTGGGGCCCCAAGGTGCAAATTCTGCCTCAGCCTCAGTCATATAGAGCAGAAGAGGAGATACATCTCTTTATTAGGCAGCTGTTTGTTTGGCGATTAACCTAGGGGACTTGGAAGGCACTCAAGGTGAATGCCAAAGGGAGACTGCTGAGATCTTTGTAGGGTAGGGAAGAGTCCTTGGAAGCTGGCCTGGGATGTTGCCCCCGTGGACACCACAGGCAGGCTTTCAGCTGTAGGCGAGGGAGCTATTTGGAAGGGATGTCAGAGAGGGGAAAACAACGGCCCAGAGAGAATGAATGAAGTCGGTGCTTCCCAGACTCTGCGTGTTCTGGTCCAAGCAGGTCTCAGAAAATAGTCCAAGAAAAATTATCCAGCTTAGCTGGCCAGAATGCCCTTGGCACCTGCTTCCCTCCCGGGGCTACTCCCAGCAGCCCCTGCTCTCGAAGGGGGTCATTCCCACACACAGGGACTGCTCTATGCCTCCTGAGGGCACTTGGGGTCTGAAAAGGGAAAGTAGAACTGTCCTCTTCATTAGTAGGATTGTTGGTTCACACTGGTGTGAAGCCTCAGACATCAAACTAGCTGGAGAGTGAGACTCCATGCTGGGGCTGCAAGGGCTCCACCCATGTCACCAAACCAGAGACAGTCCAGAACCTTCCATGGCTACCTGAGAGGGAGGATGCAGATGGTAGGGGAGGAAAGAAAGCCAGTCAGACCACCACCTGCTTTGGGGTCTTGTTCTCCCACACACGAGCCGAGCAACTGTAGGTAAGTTGCTTAACTCTCAGGGAGGCCCAGTTTCTTGAGGAAAATGGCAACCTTACTGCCCACCTCACGGGGTTGAATTGAGGATGAAACGAGTTAATATGGTAAGTGTGCTGTCTGTGCTGCAAGGTCATGTCAGATGTTGCTTTTGTTGTTGGATTGCTGATTGTTACACGTGCAGGGAATGGAATTCCCCTCCTTTCCCAGTACCAGAGTGCCCTGGTCTAGTAGGTGGAGAGATTATGGGATGGACAGCAGTGTCCTCAGCCGGTCCCAACCACCAGAGGCTTCAAGGTGAATTATTTTAAGGGAGTTTTTAAATGGTGGGGCCCAGGAAGCATTTTAGGCTGAGTGGGTAGATCATGTTTCTCTGTAAGACTATTTTGCAAATGTATGTAGAAACTGTTGTGATTATTAAAATAATTTAAAAGCATCATGGTAGCTTTTTGGCTTGAGGAATTTCCTTAAACACAGAAACTTTGGTGGGGATGGTGGTGCCTGTAGCTCATTGGTTAGGGCGCCGGCCACATACACCAAAGCTGGCGGGTTCGAACCCAGCCCTGGCTAGATAAACAGCAATGACAACTTTAGCAAAAAATACAGCTGGGCGTTATGGTGGGTGCCTGTAGTCCCAGTTACTTGGGAGGCTGAGGCAAGAGAATCGCTTAAGCCCCAGAGTTTGAGGTTGCTCTGAGCTGTGATGTCACAACACTCTACTGAGGGTGACATAATAAGACTCAGTCTCAAAAAAAAAAAAAAAAAAAAATTGGGGCTGATGCTGGTTGATTTGTTAACTCTAAAAGCTGGGTGGGGACCACTTTTGCAGGGTAGGAGAGAAGACAGGATGCATTTGATTAGAGAGAGGTGAGGTGCACGGGCAGCTGGGGGTAGGGCTGAGCTGTTGGGGGGGCCCGCAGAGGCTGTGTGAAGCCACAGCAGGAAGGGCCTGGGCCCTGGGGTCAGCTTCGCATTCCAGTTCTGCCCCTTATATTGGCCTGGGGTGGCAAACATACTCTTTCTAATCTTTAGCCTTCATAGAGTTCATGAGGATGAAATGAAATATTATTTTAAAGCCGCCATAAGTCCTTGAAAATGTGAATTGGAATTGAAAAGATCCTTTCTCAGTCCGGCTATTTTTCTTCTTGTGTTTTTCTAGTCCCACTGTTCCTTAGACAAGGCGCTCAGAGAAGTGGGTCTAAAGTCAGAAGGTTTTTTTTTTTTTTTTTTAAGAAGAAAAACAACCTACTATTTTTATTTTCTCTCTAAGAAGTGAGGGAGCTGAGGAATTCTGATCGCTTAACCATGGTCTCCCCTTCCTTGAAGGAGGCACTTCAGGCAGGTCAGCAGATGTTCTGGTCGACTGAGTGTTCAACGTGTGGATTAAACTTTCCCTCCGCCACAAGCTGCTCTTGAGCCTGCCAATTCTGAAGGATCACCAGAGGGGCCAGTCCTTGAGGCCTGAGACCACCACTCATCTCTGGATGGCTGAGTGCTTATTGCAATATACAGCTGAATGGATGAATGGATAACTCATGCCCTGTCTTGCCCACACCCTCACTCCCTGGACAGCCACTGGAGACTTTGGGAGATCTCTGGTCTCTTTTACCTTCCCCTGTCTCCATTGTCATTGAGGCCCACCTAAGATTCCAGTTTGGGGTTACAGGCTGGACCCCCAGTTTCCTTCTCAGAGTTAGGCCCCACATGCAGGGTATTTGGGGGAGGCTGTTTTTCACTGTGTGTCCAGAGCCTGAATCTCAAGGGCACTTCCTGACAGAGGGAGAGGGGAGGGCTTTTTTCCTGAGGCAATCAGCAGGGTGGGAGGGCTGTCAAAAATCACAGGCTTAGGGTCTGCACCCCCTTCCTCTCCTGTACTCCTTCCTAACCAGACTCAGTTCAATTAAAAAAAAAAAAAAAAAAGATGTGTTAACCCAATTCACATCACTAACCTTAAGGTGCTAATAACTTGGAGTTAGATCTCCCAGGGAACATTTGCATCTCAATAGAGTATGCTTGGGGCCATTCTCACTCTCTTGGAGGGATGTTTTGTGAACTGAGAATCTGGAGATTTGAATATAGTTCCCCAAACACAATTAGCCCTTTGGTCTAGGGCAGGCATCCTCAAACTTTTTAAACAGTCAATTCACTGTCCCTCAGACCGTTGGAGGGCCGGACTATAGTTAAAAAAAAAACAAACTATGAACAATTTCCTATGCACACTGCTTTTACTTATTTTGAAGTAAAAAAACGAAACGGGAACAAACACAATCACACTGCTTCATGTGGCTGGCGGGCCGCAGTTTGAGGACCCCTGGTCTAGAGTGAGAGATCTCTCTGACTCAATCTGCTCTAATTTTTCAAGTTTCAAAAAGTTGGACTAGAGACACGGAAGGCAGCTAATATAAGAGAGTGTGGATTACCCACAAATTCTTTACACAATTCTGTGAGAAAGGTGCTAGTCATGGCACCATTTTATAGATGAGAAAACTGAGGCCTGGGGACGTACCTTACCTGAGGCCAATGGCACCAAAGGAGCAAAACCAAGGTTCAAAGCCAGGCAGTATGATGCCAGCGTTTAACCACCTCACACCATTCAACCTATTCCTCTCATATTTCCCCCAAATAAACCATCCTGTGTAATGACAAGGAAGAGCTCTCCTCCCCTCTTCCCTTTCCTTTCTCCTCTCCCCACCCCTAGGCCACAAGTGAGAGCTAGGTCATTTGTAGATACCAGGGTGGTGTTTACAGTTTGGTGAAAAGCAACCCTTCGAGTATCTCACACCCCTGGTAAAGAATCGGGGGACATCCTGCATGCAGTCCTCAGATCTGTGCGGTTCCCGATTTACAGGTGACAGTGGATTTCATGAAAACAAAGATCTTCCTGCAAATCCTGTCGATTAAAACCAGATAATAACTGGGTTATAGCTTTCATGGAGGGGAGGGAGGGGGAGGTGGGTGGAGGGAGGGTGATTGGTGGGATTACACCTGCGGTGCATCTTACAAGGGTATATGTGAAACTTAGTAAATGTGGAATGTAAATGTCTTAACACAATAACTAAGAAAATGCCAGGAAGGCTATGTTAACCAGTGTGATGAAAATGTGTCAAATGGTCTATAAAACCAGTGTACGGTGCCCCATGATCGCATTAATGTACACAGCTATGATTTAATAAAAAACAAACAAACAGATAATAAACTGTGAACAGGGCAGTCATCAAAACACAATTAGACATTAGATATGCTAATGACATGTGACTGAGAAATGTGACTCGCAGAGGTGACTGTCCTTGTTCACCCCCTCCCCTCCCCGCGGCAGCCTGAGGTCAGGGTGGAAAGTCAGGTCTCCTTGGGTGGGTGAAGGATGATGCTGCATGCTCAGAGATGTGGGTGGGGGCCACGGACCCGTGCAGAGCTTCTCAGGGAAGAGGGAAGGAAATGGAAGACAGAGAGGAAAAGCCAATTTGCTAGATGATCCCTGGTCAGTTTCTTGGGAAGCTGTTGCCATGGAGTTCAGGAGGCAGCAGGGAGCATTGATTCAAGCTCAGAAGCTAAGAGTATCCCGAGGACAGACACAAAGGAACCCTGTGGCCTGAAGACCTGTAAGAGAACATGATGTTCAGTAGCAATGAAAAGGAAAGGGTTATAAGAGGCATCTCCTCCAGGCGGATCTCCCAAGGCAGAAGTGCCGCTAGTTATAGATCCTCCCAGGGTGCCAGGCAGTGCTCTAAGTGCCAATGCCACCAAAGTCCTATAGCTGGGGGCTGTCATTGCTTGTGCTTCCGGGAGGACCCGGACTTCACAGGTTCAGACACTCACTCACAGTCGTAGCTGAAGCGTGAAGCAGGTGTGTGGCTTCCTGGCCGTGCTTGGGGGCTGACAGTGTTGCAGAGGAAAGGGTGGTGGAGGTAGAGGGGTTTTGCTCAGTTGGGGTACGTGAGTTCAGCCCCCAGGACTTCAGGCAGGGTCATCTTGTAAGGACAAGAAGTCTCAGAAGAGCAGGTGCCCCCAGGGACGGGGTGAGAGGAGGACCTGGGATGTGGGTGCCCGCTCATCCACTCCCCCTGCTCGCTGCCTCTTCCCACTCACCCTGCTGCCTGGGGCCTGGGAAATGCTCAGCAATCTATGGGCAAATTGTCACCAGTCTGTTTGGTATTCTTGTCAGTAGGCCTTAAGTCCTCACCTGATACATCTGTTGCTGTTCCTCTAACAGCAGTTTTAAAAACAGACTTATTGAGGTGTAATTTACATGCAATAAACTGCACACGTTTAAAGTATGTCCTTTGACAAGTTTTGACATGTGCAAACTGTCATCATGATCAGGACGGTGACCTGTCCATCACTGCTGAAGCTTCCTCATGCAGTTTTGTGACCTGGTCCCATTTCTCTAGCACCCCTCCCCTGGGCAACCTCCCACCTGCTTTCTGCCCCCTCTAAGATTTGCTTCTAGAATGTCTGTCCATGGACTCATGCATTGTGCCCTTTTTTTTTTTTTTTTTTTTTTGAGACAGAGTCTCACTATGTCACCCTAGGTAGAGTGCCGTGGTGTCACAACTCACAGCAACCTCAAACTCTTGGGCTTAAGTGATTCTCTTGCCTCAGCCTCCCAAGTGGCTAGGACTACAGGCGCCCGCCACAATACCTGGCTATTTTTTGTTGCAGTTGTCATTTTTGTTGAGCTGGCCCAGGCTGGGTTTGAACCACCAGCCTGGGTGTATGTGGCCAGTGCTGTAACCACTGTGCTACGGGTGCCAAGCCATCTGTGCACATTTTTGGTCAGCTTCTCTGACTTAGCATATCACTTTGATATGCTAAGCATTTTAGTTTTAGAAAATAATTTCCTATTTCAAATCAAAAGCAAATAATGTATCCATTTGATTGCTAGGAGTTTTATATCTCTATTACAGTTATGTCCGCACTGTTCCTACCATGACTACTATTTCTGGCCAAGGAGAGTGTATTACCTTGAGATTCACCCATGCTGTGGGGCGTTCATGTAGTTCACCTTGTTAAGGCTGAGGAGTATCCCCTGTTAAGGCATGTTACCTTGTCAGGTCACCCAGGCCCAATCAGGCCAGGCTTAGAGATTGACCCCAGTATATATGTTCAGTACTCTAACAGGCTCATTCTCACTGGGGATTGCTCATTACCGAGAGGAAGGCCCAGCCAAACTTCCTGATTCCTCATCAGAGAAATCAAATGTCAGAGCTGGAAGGACCTTGGAGATTAACCAAGCCCTGTTTGGGACTGAATTCTGTTCCCTTAAATTTATATGTTCAAGTACTACCCCCTCTACCTGAGAATGTGACTATATTTGGGGATCAGTCCTTTAATGAGGTAATAAAGATAAAAAAATGTCATTAGGGTAGGTCCTGATCCAGTAGGACTTGTGTCCATCTGAGAAGGGGAGATTAGCGCCTTATCTACACATCAGAGGGAGGACTATGTGAGGGAGAAGATGTTGTACCCAAGTTGTGGGATCCCCCACATAAATCACCCGGAGACCAAGTCCCATGCAAAAGCAAGAGGTTGTTTATTTACAAGCTCAAGCCTGGGCTCCCTGGTCCTGGTGCAGCAGGAAGCCCTGATCTTGAAAAGGAGGGAGGTTTTTAAGGGTACAGAAAGAAAAAAAAGGGAGGGGGTGAGGTGTGAGCTGCTGGGGCAAGTTGATGGGGGTCTAGGGGTCTGAGCAGTATTTGTCCTTGGGTGTCTGGGAGAGTGTTGTTATCGCTCGGAGCAGATGTTGTGCAAGGGTGCGGATCATGGGGCAAGGACAGGGGTGGGGAAGGGAGCAGGTTGCCTAATGCCTTTGGTTAGCTGCAAGTTTTTGCAGCTGCAAAATGAAGACTAAAGGACAAGATGAAGTTAGTTTTAACAAAATGGAATTAACTCGGTCCTTACAAAGACAGCCATTGACAAGCCAAGTGGGGAAGCCTCCATCCTGCTGACACCTGCATCTCAGTCCTCCAGACTCCAGAACTGTAAGCAAGTCGATTTCTGTTGTTTAAGGCTTTCAGTCTGATGCTTGGTATGGCTGCTGGGCAGACTGGTTCAGTCCCCTCTCACCCACTCACTCAAAGCACCTGCTGAGCACTTACTCCATGACAGGCTGGGCAGAGGATATATTAGGAGGAAAAAGATGAGTTTCTCTGCTTTAGGAGCCTATCACCCCAATTGTGTCATTTTTTGTATGAGCAAACTGAAGCCAGATGAGCTGACTACAGGTACTGACGTCTACACTCTGCCTCCTCTTCATTCCTCTGGTCTCCTCCTCTAGATGTCACAGCCAATCACGTGTGCAAATGCCCTGCAGTAAGAGCCAGAAAACCCAAGTTCTAGGCCAGACTCTGGTCTTAGAGGCCACAAAACTTATTATCAAGTGGCTAAATTGTTTGCTTTTTATTTGAAATAGGAAATGATTTTCAAACACTGAAATGCTTGAATTGTCAAAGTGATATACGCCAAGCTGACCAAAAAAGTGCACCGTGTATGATTCTGTGGACATACATCCCGGAAATGACTCCGGAGCGACAGAAAGCAGGTGGGAGGTTGCCCAGGGGAGGGATGCAAGAGAAATGGGACCAGGTCACAAAGCTGCAGGAGGAAGCTTGAGCAGCTACTTAAT
The DNA here is from genome assembly GCA_963574355.1 of Loris lydekkerianus. Classification (NCBI taxonomy): domain Eukaryota; kingdom Metazoa; phylum Chordata; class Mammalia; order Primates; family Lorisidae; genus Loris; species Loris lydekkerianus. The sequence goes on along the minus strand of CAUYPK010130999.1, from coordinate 57,266 downwards.
CAGGTCTCTGTGAAATGGGCGTGGAGATTCCCACCCAGCCTTCTCCACTGGTGGCCAGGAGATCCAGAGAAGATAACATCAGCAAAGCACCAAATGGAAAGCATAATTACTGGGATGAAGGGGGCCTGAGGGCCAGTGTCCTGGCCTCTGTCCAGGATGTGGGGCTCCAGGTCTGTGCTTGCCCTCAGAGCAGGTGTTTGCCATCTGGCTTCTGCGATGCCTGCTGTTCTGTGTGTGCTAATGACATAGGCCTTCACCGTCCTCTGCAATTGCCCTTGGCAGATCTAGACACAGGAGTTCTGGCACCTGAGACAGTGCTGCCCTTATGGCACTTTAAGTACATGTCATGCGTTGAGCCTATTGTTGGGGTGCCCTTGATGTGCCAAGGAGACCTCTAGTCTCTCCCTGTGATGATGATCTGAGGGCTCAGGTTGGTCAAAATACTTAGATATTTGGTCAAATACTGGATGAGATGTTTCTGGGAAGGTAGTTTTTGGAGGGGCTTAACATTTAAATCAGCAGACTTTGAGTAAAGCAGATGACTATCCACAGTATAGCAGGCCTCATTTGATCGGTTGACAACCTTAAGAGAAAAAAGACTGAGGTCCCCCAAGGAAGAGGGACTTGTGCCTGCAGATGGCTTTTGGACTTAAGCTGCAACATGAACTCTTCCCTGGGTCTCCAGCCTGCCAGCCTGCCCTGCAAAATTCAGACTTGCCAGCCCCACAAGTGGGTGAGCCAATTCTTTAAAATAAATCTCTCTTTCTCCCTCTTTCTTTACATATATAATATAGTAACGCACATTATTGGTTCTGTTTCTCTGATGAACTCTAACATAACCTTTGTATTAGGCCTCTGAGGCTGCTGTAACAAAATATCAAAGGTCATGTGGCTTAAACTACAGATGTCTATTGCTCTCAGTTCTAGAGACTGGGAAGTTCAAGATCAAAGTTCCTACAGATTTTGTTCCTGGTGAGGGCTCTCATCCAGGTTTGCAGATGGCTGCCTTCTTACTGTGTGACCTTGTGTGATGAAGAGAGAGAGAGAGAGAGAAACTTTTCCCATGAGGACACTAATCCTGTCATGGCAGCAGCACCCGCATGACTTCTTCTAATCCTGATCACCTCCCAAAGGCTCATCTCCAAATACCATCCTTAGGTATTAGGGGTTAGCACTTCAACATATGAATTTTTGATCACCTCCTAAAGGTTCACCTCCAAATACCATCCTTAGGTATTAGGGGTTAGCACTTCAACATATAAATTTTGGGGAAACAATATTCCTTATCCTCATCTTCAGAGAACTCACATTTATTGAGCACTTGCTAAGCTTACTAGACATTGCTTTAAGTCAGTGGTTCTCAACCTGTGGGTCGAGACCCGTTTGTAACAATGAAAATACATCGTGGCATTAGAAAGGTTGAGAACCCCTGCTCTAAGTACCTCATATGTGCTAACCCATTTAATTTTCATGGTAACCATATAAAATATTATTGTCCCTATTTTGATGACAATGAGGCACGGAAAAGTCGGAGAGTTTGTTCAAAGTCACACAGCTGGTGAGTTCCCCGGAGGCTGCTTTCTTGACTTCTGAGCTGGGCTGCCTCTAAGGTGCAGACTCACACTTGAACATACTTGAACTTAAAAGGAGCTCTCACGTCTATCCAGAGAGCTTTCCAGGTGAGTGGACCAGTCCTCTCAGCCATAGGTGGGATATCTGGATTCTAGGAATATCATGGCGTTCCTGCTCACGGCCTATCACTGGAGACCTGGACAGTTCCTGCCCTCTCCTGCTTCTGCTCTGGGTCACGATGGCTGAGAGTGTGTCTTGCATGAACGCTAGCACTCAGGGGCATGGAGGGGCACATAGGTAAATGACCTGAAGTGACACTGCAAAGGCAAGCCTAAGTGGTACTTCCCACCCAGGCTTCTGGGGCCCAGAAGGCAGGTCCTTTGCAAAACTGAAAAGAAATTAGGAGCTCCTGGATCAAGCCCGAGTTCACATCTTTGCTTCCCCTTCCTCCCAAATCCTTCTGAAGTGACAGCAAAGATATAAAAAGGAAATCAATCTGTAACTGTGCTGGGAACAGCAGGGGTGGTCTTCTGTGCCCAGAGATTTTGGTGAGTTTTTGAAAGACAGAAGGGAAGGGAACATATGGGAGAACAGCTTAGAACATATTCAGGAAAGTGCTGCAGAGGCTGTGGGAGCAGGTTACCCACAAATACTGCTTGAAAAATATTTATATGTGTACAGTATTATTTTTATGATGATAATGATAAATAGAAGAAATGATATATTTTCTTGCTTTCAATCTACTGGGAATGGTTTCTGTGGTATTGGAAAGTACTTTCTCCGGGTGTGTTAGTTAAGGCCTGGACTGCTGTTGTCCTGCTCCCCAGGGCAGGGTCTTTCAATGTGGGGGGTCTGTGCACTTGCCAGGAACCCACAAATAGGTGTAGAAAGTTCAGGAAGCCTCTGAGGTCACATGCAGACCTTGTTGCTTCTGTGGGTATTTTGCTGGGACCTCGGGTACAGTGCTTTGGACAGATGTGCCCAAATTTACATGACTCAAGACTGTCATTCACTTTTAGAATTTTGTGGTGACTTTTCCAATTTCCCATGGCTGGGTGGTTGGTGGCAGAGTGATTCTTCTTAGCTCTTAGCCATCAGGATTCTATCCTCACTATTAAAACTGTGCTTTCCAGAAGGCTTCTGTGTACATTGTCCCCTTTTAGTCCCCATGAGAGTCCAAGGAGAGGGACAGAACATGTCTCATTAGCCTTCCTTGAGAAATGAAGATCTCAGACATAGCAAGGTTACTAGTCTATCTAAAGTCCCAAGGTCAAGGTCCAGGTTGGTGCTCTTTGTCACTTCCTCAGTATTTTTACAATTGAAAGGGCACATCCATTTTCTCAATGGGCGAAGCAACGGTTAAAGCAGTGTGTTGAGACTCCTCTAAAATCTGGTCTAGTAATCCAAGATGTATCCTCAAAAGAAACCTTCCCTAGATTCCAAATCATTCCCAGGTTCCTTATCTCAAATAAGAACTATTATTACGGAGGGAGTGGCAGAGGTGAAGGGCATCCCAGTTCCTGTTTTTGCTCTCCATGGCATCCTCCAGCGTTTTCCGTCTCCAAGGGCCCAGTAAGAGTGGCCTTCCCCTCCTCCTTCCCCCCCTCCAACTGAGTCCTGTCCTTGGCTTTAACTGACGCCTTTGGGTAATCCTTAATTACTGCCCATGCTTCCCCAGCATGTTATGAGGGGTGAGCCAGAGCTGCCAGGGTCCAACCCAGCAGGACTTAAACACCCTGGTTGCTCACACAAACGGCCCGAGCTGCTCTCCCACTCTCGGTCCCCTCTTGTCTTGGAGCTACATTGTGCCAGAGAGATTTGCCCAACATCTGCACACAGACCCTCAGTCAGCTCTCCCTGGCCAGAGACCACAGCAGTCATTGGAAAGGGCTTAATAGTCCACTCCTTGTCTCAATCTGTAGGTGCATCTGAAGATTTGGCTTTGGGAGGTTCCTAGCAAATTGGCTAGCAGCTGGTTTCTGGACAGACAACTGTCTTTTGTGGTTATCCCATTCCTGGCCTAGGTGGACATTTTCAAAGTCTTACTGAGCTTTAAATTATTCAGGGGCATTTGGTGGGAGTCGGGGAAGGATTGTCTCACTTTAAGTTCTATTTAAGGAGCTTGTTGCTGGAAGAAAGGGCAAGTGCTTTAGATTCAGACAGACCTCGGCTTGTTGGGAAGATTAAATGAGTTAATACAGCAATCCCCTATTATCCAAGGAGGGGGGACATTCTGAGACACATATCCCTAGACATGCAGCGAATGCCTGAAACCAGGGGTAGTTTTGCCCTCTACATATATTATGTTTTTTCCTATACATTCACACCTGTGAAAAAGTTTCATTTATAAATTAGGCACAGTAAGAAAGCAACAACTAATAATCAAATAATTATGATAATTTAGGTAGTAAAATGTATATGAATTCACACAGAGAATTCTCTCTCTGTCCAATATGACGGGTGTCTTTAAAAGAAGAGGAAAGGACATAGCAAAATCCAGACACACGGGAGAATTCCATGCAATGACAGAGGCAGAGACGGGAGGGTTGTGTCTGTAGCCAGGGGACAAGGGTCACCAGCAACTGTCAGAAGCTGGAAGAAGGTGCTGTCTTCCAGAGCCTTTGGGTAGAACAAGGCCCCCCTGACACCTTTATTTTGGACTTCTGGACTCCAGAACAGAAATAAGAGAATAAGTTCTTATTATGTTAAGTCACCCATTATTTTGGTACTGTGTTTTTGTAGCCACAGGAAACTCATAGGGATGCTAATGGGTCTCCCAGCTCTAATATTCAGGACTTACTGGGGCCCAGAAGGCTCTGTCTCCTCATTTGACAATATTCACGGGCTTTCCCCATCTTGACCTCTGAAAGTGCCTTTGACCTGGCCTATCCCCTAAAAAGCATGAAGTGAAAGGCAGAAAGGAACCCAGGTTGAAGCTGGGGTCTAAAAAGCAGAGATCACAAGGACAGAAGTAGCACTTTCTACTGTCTGGCAAAGTGGGAAGGAATGAAACAGCCCCAGGGCTGCGGGAGAAGAGGCTGGCTCCTCTGCTGGATCACTGTATGAGGCCATGGTCACCAAGGCAAAATGCCTTACGTGAATCAGTTAAGCAAAGATGGAGATCAAGGGCCCTTGAGGTTTGGAGAGGGCTTAAGTTTTGCCCGTGGAATCAGTTCTGAGGATTGGGGGGAACTTTGGCCTTTATTGGTCGGTGAACTTACGGGGGCTCCTCTTACCAAAAGTTTAATAGGCAATTTGTCTTTGGAAGATTGGGGAATAAACATCTTCCCCCTAATATAGATTATCAGAGTTTGTAAGCATGTGAGTGGATCACCTCAAAATCTTACGGGGCTCCAGATCTAGGCATTGCACCCTTTATTTAGATCATATAGGCAAAGGTAACTCTCTTCATCTTTCATCATTTCTCTGCAAATGAAAGGACCTGAAAGAATTTCTTTTGGCTCCTAGAAATATCAAGGAGGGGCTTTTCCATTAGCAATTCTGGGATTACAATGTTCTGCCAGAGCTGTTATGGTCCAGGGGGCTGAATGGACCCAGACCTCGCTGTTCAAGCACAGGTTCACCCTTCCTGGCTGTGTGTTTGGTAGATAATCTAAAACTCACTGGCAACCAAAATTAAACCATCAGATGCAGACCAGGCACAGATTGCTCTTTTTTTCTTTCAGAGAAAATTTTCCAATTTTATTTTTTGCCACATTTTTGTATATTGCATATATGCAATAAATGGCATGTAAGTGCACCATTTTACGATCTGACTTATGTATGCACCCATGAAACCATCACCACAAATAAAACACCAGTGTCTAACCACCCCCAAAGATTTTCTAGGGTCCCTTTACAATCTTTCTCTCCCTTTACTTCTACCCCCCAGGCAACCACTGATCTTCTTTTTGTTACTCTCAATTAGTTTGCATTTCTTAGAGTTTTCTCTAAGTGAATTACACAGCTCTCTCTCTCTCTTTTGCTTTGGCTTATTATACTCAGTCTAGTAATTTTGAGATTTATTCATGGTGTTGTCTGTATCAATAGTTTATTCTCTTTTCATCACAGAGTAGTATTCCACTGAAAGGATATACCACAGTTTGTTTATACATTTGTCCGTTGATGGATTTTCGGGTTGTTTTCAGTTTTACCATTTTTTTTTTCTTTTGAGACAGAGTCTCAAGCTGTCACCCTGGGTAGAGTGCCATGTGGCACAGCCCACAGCAACCTTGAACTCTTGGACTTAAGTGATTCTCCTGCCTCAGGATCCCAAGTAGCTGGGACCACAGGTGTCCACAACACCCAGCCATTTTTTGTTGCTGTTGTAATTTTTGCTTATCAGGCCTGGGCCGGGTTTGAACCTGACACCCTGGGTATATGTGACCAGTGTCCTGCCAACTGAGCTACGGGCACCACCTTTACCATTGTTTTTAATACACACTCTAATGTCTCTTCTCCTTGGTACTCAAGTATGGTTGAGTGGTCCTGACCAGCACGCTCTAATTCTTTTCCATCTCTGTGTACCAGACGTGACTTTCCAGATACCAGAGAGCTCGAGTTTGAAGAATTCCCTGGTTCCCCCTTGAAACCTGATAATCACATGTCTTAGTGAGTAACTAATACAGCTCTATGTAAGAAGAGATTAAGACAGAATAATACTAGACATAAATCCACTATGCTGGACTGAAATGAAAAAATCGAGCCATTGAATTACTGAGCTATTTTCATATTTACTGTCAAAGACAGAAACTAAAGGGCCAGCCCCTCCCATCATTATTTCCCAAGGCCTGTTTTATAACACACTTATTTCTCAGGATGATAATAGATGTTTTGCGAACAAAAACAAAACTCTAGATTTTTTGATTACTTACGTTTTAGAAACACCAAGTTAAACAAAGTTAAACAAATTTGAGTGTCTTTATTACAAGACTTCCCAGAGCCTTTCACACATTCATGTTGTTCACTACAAATTCCAAAGGGGTTAAATTTAATTTGAAATGTCCCTAATATATTTAGCTACCAAACATTTCCCCCCCTTTAAACTAGTGTTTCAAAAGAACACACTTTCAGAAATGCTCTTTTACTGATCTAATCATCCCTCAAACAATTTTAACGTAAAAGAAAAGAATGTAATAAAATGTAGAAATTAAGGTGAGTTAGATTCAATTTTCTTTTTTCAGTTGTGGATCCTGGTTCAAGGTAATCCCTTGAGTCATGAGTAGTTGACCTGCCAGTCAACTGGCAGGTAAGTGTCACCTTCCTTTTCTAAGTCCTTTGTCCCCAATATGACCCCAACATTCACATTATTTTGTTTCATAATAAATGGCTCTTTGCTGGACCCTTTTCCCTATAATCTCAGAATTGTGGAAGGCAGTTGTCTTCTTAGGAAGCTTCTGTTGGTCTTTGCTCTTTCTCATGACTCCTGGCAGTGGGAGTTGCCACCCTGTGGGGCTAGCCCTTGGTAGAGGTGGGTAGCCACCAGGTAGCTTGCTTTTGCTTACACTACACCCAACAGGTGTGCATTCCATAAAGAGAGTGGCGCTAGTGCTCATGGGATTCCATAAAGCACCATCTTTTTGCTTTATAAACTCTCGACTGTAATCCAAACTCCATAAATGAGCAATTCCTTTGCATAATGAACGGATGAGGCTGTTTTATGCACTCTTATGTTGTTCCAAGTCTGAGGTTTTACTAAATTTCCACCTCAAAGATATGTAATTAGAGTCTTCACAATCTGCTATCCTGGGCCTCCCCACCCTCCTCTGGAATCCACAGTAATCTCACAGGCTGGCTTTCAACAGGAGTGAGCACGAAGTGGGATATATGTGTGTGTGTGTGTGTGTGCGCGCATACATCTGTTGGTCTTGCATTGGGAGAGGGACATGTTGTCTCTTTTCTAGAAAGTGTAACGGATGGGGCCTGGGTACTGAATATCCTGCTTTTACTGACCTCAGTGTTTCCAGCCCCTATGGGGCCCGCGGATTCTCCAACTCTGGGGTCCCATGCAAGCCTGTCTTCCACGGCTCTCTAAAGAAGCCAGCTCATTCCTCCACCCAGGTCTTTGCTCATGCTGTTCCCATTGGAGCATGGTCCTTCTTCTGGCCCACTTTCTCCTTCAAGGCCCAGTGCAAACGCCTTAGGTTGCATGAAATCATCTCTCTCTCCTCCAGTCCTTAAGGCTCTTTCTTTCCTCATTCTTGCTGTACTGTAAGCACCACAAAGCTTAGCCTTCATGTTTTGTGTGTATTTATGCTGGCTACAGGTTACGTTCCCTTGGATTGGGGACCACATCTTATATTCCCATGTAGAAATGCATACTATGTGGTGATCATCTGATTGCATTGGGTTCAGGAAGAGGCTGGAAATCGGTGGTGTCTTAGGAGGCTTCAGACAGGGTCTCCACATGTCTGTGCCCATTGACCTGTCTTCATTCACTGGAATTGTACAATACCGCAAGCTTTTAGAAGAAAAGGATTTGGGATGAAGTGGATTCAGGGCATGTCCTTCACAGGGTGAGTGTGAAGCAGCCATTCAGGAGGGCTTTGCTCCCAGGAGGCTTGGTTTTCCTAACAACCCTGTGATCCAGGGATACATGTGATTTTTTGGTGCAAAGTCCCTCCCTCCCGCCCCTAGCTCTGAGACAAGATCCCAGTGGGAAATGGAGTGTTACATGGTGAAAAATATTGAAAGTTTTAGAATCAGATCAACTTAGGTTTAGCTCTTGGCTTTGAACTTGCTAATTGTGTGACATTGGGCAATTTACTTCACAATTCTAGGCCTTGATTTCTTCACATTTAAAATGAGATGATGACATAAATAATGACTCCTGTGAATGGTGCCTGGAAAGACAGACCCTCCGTAAAGGCTGGCCATTTTCTTTTCTTTTTTTTTCTTGAGACAGAGTCTCACTTTGTCGCCCTGGGTAGAGTGGCATCATAGCTCACAGCAATTTCAAACTCTTAGGGTCAAGCGATCCTCTTGCCCCAGCCTCCCAAGTAGCTGAGACTACATGCGCCTGCCACAACGCCCGGCCATTTTTAGAGATAAGGTCTCAGTCTTGCTCGGTTTGGTGTTGAACCTGTGAGCTCAGGCAATCCACCCACCTTGGCCTCCCAGAGTGCGAGGATTATGGGCATGAGCCACTGTGCCCGACCAAGGCTGGCCCTTTTCATCATGGAAAAGTTGTGGTGATAGAAGGTAGACATCAGGCAGGATCTCCCCTTGCTCCTTTTAATCAGATTCACATCAACATGAAAAGTCATCTTTTTCCATAACTATTTCTGAGGACTACTCTGGATCATCTCCTGAAACAGCATCTCCTGTGAATTCCAGCCTAATTTGCTAACCAGATAACACAGGATGAAACAGGTATGGGAGACCCGGTTTGACCAGGTGTCCTGAGCCAATCTCCAAATGCAGTTGTGGTGCCTCTATGTTACCTGTGCCCTCCTGCCTTATAGTATGACCAAGGGGCCTCCTGTCCCTACTCTGAGCCCCAGAGGCACTCACCATTGATAGCATATCGATTGTTGTACACCCAGTCTTCAAAGGAGACTGCCTTGGGGCTGAATGAAAGGGTTGAGACATTATAATCAATAATTATGATTAATTACTTCTATCTGAAAGAGACCCTAGAAAAATCCTGGGCCCTAAACAACATCAATAACACAGGAGAAGGCTTAGAGGCCGTCTACTTGGAGCTTCCACTTACAACTGGGGAAACTAAGGCCAAGACCAGCATCTGGTTATCTATCTCAAGGTGAGATTAGTGGTTAACCTAGAGCCCAAGCAACCAGACCTGGCTTTCAGGTCCCCAACACCACACTTCAGAACCTTTGGCTCATCAGAGGAAAAGCATGGGCCAGGCCTTCCTCTACCACCTCCGTGTTCCTGAGAACTGTCAGTTTTTCCAGGTCCTGGTTACTCTTCTGTCTTGCTGAAAGAAAAGACAGAAGTCAATTCAGCTGCATCAAATGAATTTCACACGAAGTGGCTGAATCTCAAAGGTTTTGAGCTCATTCATTGATTCCTGTATTCACTTTGGTCACCCTGGTGCTGGTATGTTCATGGCACTCAATTTCACAGGCGCATGCCCACAAATATGTGTACACATATGTGATGATCTTTGCTTTGTACCCACACCACCCCAGAACTTGGTAGCTTAAAACAATAACCATTTTATTTCCTCAGAAGTCTGTGGATTAATAGTTTGGGTAGGGCTCAGCTCTGGACAAAGATCCTCGTAGGACATAGGAGACCATGAGATGGTGCTGGGGACACTTTTTCCTGAGGTCACTAATGTGGCTGCCATCATAGGGTGGCTCAGCAGGTCTGGTGGTCTAAGGTGGCTTCACAGACTCAGCTGGTGGTCAGTGCTGCTGTTACCCCATCTTGGGGGGCCCCTTCCTAGCCCTGCAGGGCTGGGTCAGCATGAGGAGGCAAGCTCTGAGCTGCCAGGTCTCCACCAAGCTCCCTCCTCAGCAGATGACTCCTCTATTTATGATCCTCTAGCCTCTCCCCTGCCTCCTCCCTCCCTCTCTCTTCCCGAGCAGCCAGCCTTGGCTCCCACAGTCCTCTCCTGGGCAGAGGGGAGGCTGGATGCCTCTAAATCCCTCGATCACAAGCTCAGACCTGGGACTCTCCTCCAGACTCAGCTGGAGGCTCTTCCTCCTCCTTCAGGGCTGACAACTCTGGCTGCCTCTTTCAACGGCCCTGGCCCCTAGGTTTGGGATCTCCAAGTCCCAGAGTTCCAGATAACTCAGACCCCCAGACTTTTCACCTTTGGTGCCTTGGTTTTCCTCTTTGTATAAAAGGCCAAAGAACTTCACCTCCTCAAACTTGTCCCAGGAACAGAAAAAGAGAATGAGGTCAAACATGGAAAAATACCACTCATTCCACAAACTTCCACTGACTACTTAGAGGCTACTAAGGCTGTGCTCTGTGAGTGACAGAAAACAGATAGGAAGGTTCCCAGCTTTCAAGGGTTTTATAGCATGCTAAAGGGATCAAATATCTACACAGATAATAAAAATATTATAATGAAGATGCTTTACATTGTATTATATTATAGTCATTCATTTATTGATTGATTCAACCAACCATCCATCCATCCATCCATCTGGTCACCCAGTCATCTATGGAGTACAAAGTACTACTCTAAATACTGGAGATACATCAAGGCTGTGACTTAAACCCTGCCCTGGGGAAGAAGGGGTTGACTATATAGTAAAATGTGGCACAATAAACAGCCTTGGCTTAAAGCAGAACCAAGGCTACAGTGGGAGTGAAACATTATCACTGCACTGCAATATGGTTTGTGTGCATCAGCCCCGCTCACCTGAGCGTTCAGGTACAGGCTTAATATCCTTGTAGCCTAGCACAGTACCTAGCCCCAAATAAGAGCTCAGTAAAAGACAAATGAAGTAAAGCAAAAAGTGTTGTAATCCTAAGTCTGGAGAGAAAATGGGTGTTAATAATAGCCTGGTGGAGAAGTAAATTCAGTCCTGTATATGCCTAACAGGACGCAGCTCTTGCATCAGCAAATGTTTCCTGCGTGCTTTGTTCTTTAACTGCGCGTGTTTCTTTCCCACGCTGGACCTGTTTTTCACGATTGCACAAGGAAGGGGTCAGACTGCTATCTGAGATCCTGATTCCTAACACAGGATAGGAGTCCAGGGCTGGCCGTTCTTCCCGAGAAAGGTTCCGCTGAACATTTCGGACACATTGCTGCATATTAGTTATCAATTAAATATGAATCATCTGTGGGATGCTCCAGGCGCCTCAGGAATCACACTTTAGTTGCCTACACAAATATAGTAGGGAATTTTCCTGAGAGTGAACACTATACCAACCCACATTTTTTTTTTTTTCCATTTCCTTCTTCCTTTCCCCCCCAAATATAAGCCACTGTTATTATGGATCTCAGAATGGCTTTTTAACTATTGCTTCAGCTATGGGTCCAAGAAGCATGGAGATTCTGAAATTAACGAATATATACAGGGAGAGGATGCTGTACTTGGCGGTCCAAATGACATCTGGGAGCTCCCTGCTGTTGTCAGCCCCTGGGTTTGGACAAGAAAACGCTGGGATTTGGTCTGCACTGCCCCCTGGTGGAAAGACTCAGTTTTGACAGCAGGACTGGCTACCCCTGAGCCATCTGCAAAACTGTTAGGATTAAATATCCTTGGGTTCAGGTAATTTCCTGAGCACTTATTATGGGGTCCAAGATACTGTGGAGGCCACACAGGGAGAGTGAGGAATCCATCCTGTCCCCAGGGAATTTGTTTTCTGGCCTTCTCTCCTTCTCCAGGAGAATGCTCCTGTCTTCAGGACTTTTTCTTCATCATTCATTTTCTTTGGTAAACATTTATTGAGCACCTGCTGTGTTCCAGGCATTATAACAGGTGTTGAAGTAACAGGGATTAACGCCCCCTCTTATCTTCAGGGGTTTTACATGCTCAGATCCCTGCCTTAAGGCTGATCCCTGGGAACACTCATTCCTGGGCAACTTTTCTTATGACTGATGGCTAATGAATCCCTTGGCAGGGCAGAGCTAAAGGTGCTGTGCCTCTGTATGGCATTCAGTGTTTTTTCAAGGAAGAACTGCAAAAGAGAGAAATTTCAAAGACGGAAAGGAATGCATTACTAATGGTGGAATTTCAGGACCTGTGTTGTGTTTCTGGGGTGGAAGATTTGGGGACACAATTGGGAAATTCCTTGCATTCCCTAAAGAACCCCACCTGAGGCACTTCCTACTCTGCTTGTGTCCCTGCTTGGCTCTCCCTGCTGTGTCTTATCCCCAGGGTGGGCTGGGGTTCATTCTGAGGTCGTGGGATCTATGAACCTAACCCTGGAATTCAAGACAAAGTTCTATAGACTTTCTCCTCCTATTAAAAAAATTAATTATTCTTAATTGCCTTCTGTTCTCAAAGAGTTTATCATCTTCTAAAAGGAGAGAGAAGTTATTTAACAACAAGGAAGGTGCAGAGAAGGAGCGGAGGAGTCCTAGTGTGAAGAGGCAGCTGGAAGGATCTGGAAAGTTTCAGGAGGAGGGAGATTTGATTTCTTGCATCCTTACTTGGGAAAGTCAGACCTTGCTGCCCTGGGACACTTGGCCATAGAAGAGGATGTTTGGGCTGCTGCTGGGAAGTGATGCTTAATTGATGTTTCAGCACTAGAAGGCTCAGGAATGTGTTCCCATTATTGGGCATCGCCAGGCACTACACTAGTTCAGCCTCCATGCATAGATAAACCCACAGCCCCATGCCAGAGGGTCTGGTGACTGTGCTCAAGGTCACTCTTCTGGATGGCCTCCCCTGCTATCTGCCAAAGACCCAGAAGATGTATTAAAGCCTTGAGTTTCTATGACGTTTGCATATGGTAACATGGTCAGCTCACCTGCAAGTTTCTCTCAAGCCAGTCTTTCTTTTCCCCTAGATATCTGCCTCTTGGCTATATTTCATGACTGACCACAAAGTGGAAATTAGCTTCTGTTTGGGAAAAGTTAAGGCTGTAGTCTTGTCTCCCGTATTCTAAAGTTATGTTGGGAGTGGGGTGCAGCTGTGCTATCTGCACATCTTGTACGCACCCTTTAGAAATTTGGAAAAGAGAAAGCTTGCATGGACTCCCATAGTGGAGAGAGGCCCGCTTAGATGAGAGATTCTTTTAGAGACCTCACTGGCTGAGACAGATCATAGGTAGAAAGCGGAAGGCGGTCTTTAACCCTTGTTCAATGTCCGCAGTGGCTGCACCAAGGGGTCCAGGCGCCAGGGTTTGACGTTTTTCTGCCTTCAGCCTCTAGGGGGCAGACCGGGCACAGGGTTTTTGGAGCAGGCCCTAGGGTGGGAGTTCTAGGGCAGGGCCTACGTCTCTATGCCCTTTCTTCTCTTAATTTAGGTTTGAGAGCAGAGAACAGATGGTCCCACACAGGTCTCTAAGCCTGAGCCATATGTTTCAGACAAACACCTGGCAAGGTGGGGAACCTGAGTTTTACAAGATTTATCCCATTTATTCTGATTTCCTAATTCTGTGTTAAGTGGGAGGGGTGTATGTGTGGAATATTCATGGTTTTTCTTGGAAAAAGGTGGAGAATTCACGGAATGGTGACTCCTCCCCTTTCCTACCCTTGTGAGGCAATTTTTGGGGGTTGCCATGGTACTGGTAGACTCTCATGGTGCTGGTGGGTGTGATTTTTTACTATGCTAATGAGGGTAGGTCATTTAGGGACTATCACCTGAACTGCACACATGCTCCCAAGATCCCCTTTTGTGGCCTCGATCATATCTTCCCTTTGTGGCTTCTTTACCACTTTCTGTCTGGTCAGACCTTGGAGACTCCCTATCATAGACCGAATATTTGGTCCATCCTTGGAAGACCCCGACATGTTCTTCCTTGGGAGCCCCTTCTGGTCAATTTGTTCCTTGTTGCAGACAAAGCATCTCCTAGCACTATCTGCTCCTCTTCCTCCTTCCCTACCTAACATCCAGCCCTTAGACTCCTTAGGAAAGGCCTTTTGTAATCTGTCCTTAACTGACCAGGCCACTGTTACCTTCTCTGCAATGGCTACTGGCCATATAGGCCTCTGAGCTTCCTCAGACTTTTCCCTAGGCTCTTTCAAGACATTGCATCCTTTTATACATGGTTTCTTCTTGTTGGAATTTCTTTATTACTGTTTTTTGATGGGGAAAATTCTGTCTTTCCTTCAATATATGACATGCCACCTTTGGGAAAATGTCTCTAACTGATCCAACCTGAACTGGGCTTCGCTCTCTCAAACATGCTACCATCTCCTACAGGGTTTGCTCTTCCCCTATCCCATTTATCTTTGTATCTTTCAGTCCTAGCATTGCACCCAAGGCATAGTAGACACTCACTAAATAGCCACTGGATGGCTGATGGGTCTGTCTGGATGTGTGAGTGTAGGACAGGACAGCACAGTGAATGAGCCTGCAGTGAGAAGGAGCATGCTGGATGCTTTTCTGTCAATAGACTGCACCCCTGATGCTTGTTGCTATGCTTCAAAATACAAATGAGAGGTGTGGAACCTGTCATCTGTGCAAGCCCCTCAGGGAAGACTGCTCCCCAACCAAGCCGGGCAGCCTGGCTGTGAATCATGTCTGATGAGCCAGGTTGCACGGGGTCCCTGAGCAGATAGCTATTATTTAGAACATTCCAGCCTCCTTTCGGGGTCTAGCTTTCTATAGCTGCCTCCTGGCGGTCAGGCCTGCTTCCCCACCTCCCAGGTTGCAAGAACCAGCCCACTTCGCTGTCAGACAGTGAGCTTCCAGCAGAGGGTGCTGTTGCCTGCCATTCTGTCTCTCTCCCTTTCATTTCCTTTCCATTCTGGGGACTTGACTCCATAGTCCACTGCCCCTTTCTGTTGCCTCCAGCTTTCAAGTGGCCAAAAGGGTCCTCGGGAACGGGGACAGGCATCCTCAAACTTGTGGATTTGTGATTATTATTTTCTTTTTTATTCTTTTGTTGGGAGCCAGCCAAGTTCCAGCAGTCCTTGAAAGGACTCCCTCCTCCTCCAGCCTCCACAGAGCACCTCTCCTCAGTCCCTGCAAGGGCTGTGAGGATGGGGTGGGTTCACGGCTCATCTTTAACTCCCTGATCGCCAAGGAGGCTGCTCCCCCAAACGTGACCCACTTATGGCAGCTGCAAATGCCCCAGGGAGGAAAAAGAATTCTACTTAAAATTGAAATCTGTCTATAGGAGACAGAAAATACATAAATTAGCCCATCGCACCCAGCCCCTTGGACCTGAAATCTCTTAGGAATCCTCTTTAAGCATCAGAAAGGGGTGCTGGGTTGGACTGGGGCAGCTTCATTCCTCCCCCAAATCGCGTCCCCATGCCTTCTCCTGCCCTGTCCCTTCTGGCCAGTTCTGAGAGCCTCTGACACAGTGATATTTCTTCCTACTTGGAGCCCAGGTTTGTGGCATCATTTTTTTTTTTCCTTCAGAGAGAATAGTTCAGTGAACTTCGTGCCTGGATTACTGTAATTCTATCCAGTCTGCTGTCTCTCTGTGCCCCCACCTCCAGTTCCAAACCATTCTGAATTCAATACATAAATCACCATAGTGGGCTGCTTCCCCAGACAAGAACCCGTGATGGATCTCTATTGCTTTTCGAATCCACTCTGTCTCCTGGCTATCAGAATGCTTACCATGCCTCTCCTGTTTTCATGTTCATTCAACTCTATGTCTATCCCCTGTTTTGCCAACACCATTGTCTCTACCCTTCTCCTGAAACTCCCTCCCCTAAAAAAAACCCCCGAGAGCCAAAAAGCCAGAACTAAAACAGCAACCACACAATAACAGATGAGGCTCATTTTTATATTCTGGTCTAGAACACTCCTGTTTGCCTCTGTAATCCAAGGAGACTTAACTTTTAAGTCATAATCCAAATACCACCTCCAAGCCATTGGAAAGCAGGATGACACCTTTCTTGATGGCCCAGAGCACTTCTGTCTGCACCAGACATTGACATGTAATTATGTTCGAGATGCTGATGTTGAATTGTTTTATACTCATTTATCCAATTGTTCAGTAATCATTCACTGAGTGCTTATTATCATGTTCCAAGCACTGGATGTATTCATGTACGAGTCATCCTTGATATCTCACTCTCCCTCTAACACCAATCTATCAATTGGGCTGAGTGGTGCTTCCAAAATGTGTACTGGGCATGGCCACGCCCCCACTTCAGCCCCGCCCACCTTCTCCCGCCTGTACTTCTGAAATTGCCTTCTCTTCCCTTCTCGTCCCAAGACAATGCATGCTCTACACAGAGGGATTTTTTTTTATGTGGGGGTAGAGGGGTACCCCTCTTTTTTTTTATTTTTGCAGTTTTTGGCCAGGGCCAAGTTTGAACCCACCACCTCCAGTATATGGGGCTGGCACCCTACTCCTTTGAGCCACAGATGCCGCCCCACAGAGGGATATTTTTAAGGGAGGATATTCAATCATGTTGGCTAATCATGTTGGTTGTAACCCTCCAGTGGTGTTCTATGGCACTTAGAATCAAATAGAAATAGAATGAGAAATAAAATAGAACCTCTCCCCCCACCCCCATGGTTTATAAGGCTGCCTGTCACTTGGCCTCTGCCCACCTTTCTTTCTTTCTTTCTTTTTTTTTTTTTTTTGCAGTTTTTGGCTGGGGCTGGGTTTGAACCCGCCACCTCTGGCCTATGGGACCGGTGCCCTACTCCTTTGAGCCACAGGCGCCGCCCCCTCTGCCCACCTTTCTCTGCTTTCTCTGCTGCTTCTCTTTCCATCAGTCACTAGAATTGGCCTCTCTGGCCTTTTTTCCGTTGCTGGAGTGTGTCAACTCCTTTCAGCCTTTGCGTCTTTGCTGTTTCTGCCTGGGTTATTCTTTCCAGATGTGCTTGCTGTGAACTTTATGTCATCATTCGGGGTTTTAGGTCAAAGGTCACCACCTTGAAGAAGCCACCCAGGATCCTATTATCCAATGCTGCCTCCTGGTCAGTCTCTTTCTCATTATTTTCTCTCTGCCAAGTGCCTTCTCCATTTCTTTATTGCTGCCCATACTCACCCCCCACAAGAATATTCTGGGAAACCTGCGGACTGGCCACTTTTGGTTTTTGCTGCACTACCAGCACCCACAACAGTGAGGGACACCCCCCAAACCTTGTATTTGTCTAAAGAAGAGAATGAATGAATGGTGAAAAGGTGGTGTGACTCAGTGCACCCACGATGAAGACAGCTTCTGCCTTCCAGTAGTTCACAGAATGCTTGCAAAGGAGGGATACTAATACACATTTCCAACCTCAGGAAGCACAGGCTGTGATAGAGATATGTATAAAAGCACTGTTTGAACACAGATGAGGAAATAATTAAATTTGCTTCATTTGAATGAGTCTTATCTCTTCGCCTATACGGTAAGCTTCTTAAGGATGAACCTAATTTTATACTTTTATTATATTCCCCACTGCAGTGGTTTCTAAATGCCAGGCTCTGGACAAGCTGCAACAAAATCACCTGGGGAGTTTAAAAAGAAGAAAAAAATCATCGATTCTTAAATTCGGATTCTGCTGGTCTGAAGTGGAATCCTAGGATGTGTCTTTGTATAGAGGCTCCCTGGGTGGTTCTGAAGCGTAGCGTCTTGGTGGCCACCCTACCCCACTGTCTGACCCGGGGCTGGACACATTGTGAGGAATAGGAATAAATTCATGTCTGCCTGGCCCCATTCTTTTTTTGACTAGCTCTAACTGAGCCCAGAGTAAATTGCCACAAGGCCTGAGGTTCCTGCCAGTGGGGAGAGTGCGAGGAGACATGAGCCATCATTCCTTTTTCCTGGCGTGACGGCTTTAGTGTCACGCGTCCCTCTTCACAGGGATGATTATTGCCAGCCTTATGGGTTGGTTTATTTTTTTTAACTGAACAGGACACAGGCATTCTCCTATTAGTCGCACCTCCTTGTGAACCGTCTCATGGCTGTGACCTCCAAGTTTGCGCAATCCTCTGATTGTTTTATCAGGCGCTGGGCCCCAGGGGGCGTGTGGGAGTTTGCGTGCCTGTGCTGGGGGAAGGCAAACGCCTGCAACTTGGGCCACAAAGGAGGGCTGGATTGGCCTCTGTCGGTTCTCATGTTTATCTGTTGGAGGCTTCAGCATGTTGCTAGCCTGGGAGCCAAGGTAGGCACTTACCTCCCTCCAGCACCGTGAATTCTCTGGGGATCTTTGACCTGTCATGGTATCTTGACTCGACATTGGGGAGCACTCTACCAAGACTGGCTGGAAAGCCAGGGACTCACCAGCAGACGTTTTGAATGTTTATTCCAAAATTTTTATACTGGAGAGGCCTAGGGGTGGCAACATTTTGAAGGGTGAACTAAAGGCCTCCTTTGGAAGCTGTGTTTTGTGGCAAGCCCACTGTTTGTATTTGCTTGTATATTGGTTAGAGTAGGGAGCCCAGTGGTCTAATGAAGATACAGGGAAAGAACACCAGAGTACCCCCAGGCCACCTGTCCGTGACTCATTAATGTATTAATGCCACCACTGCTTTTAGGACTTAATCTTGGAAACACAGTTTCCTGCAATCTCGTCTTCTCACTCCCTCCTCCCTTTTCTTCAATGTCTCACACCAAGATCGGCAGAAAAGCAATATACTCTCTAGTCCTGACTACTTAGAAGGCTGAGGCAGGAGGATCCTTTTACCTTAGGAGTTTAAGACCAACCTGGACAGCATAGTGAGATCCTATCTCAAGACAACAACAACAACAACACACACACACACACAATACTTCTCAGTGATGCTTGAGCACTCTGGTTGCAGGTGTGCAGACTCCATGTACGTTACAGAGTTTTTGTCAGCTACATAAAATACAGGTAGAACGAGGAAGGAAGGGCAGGGGCTTCCGAGCAGGTGTGTCAGCTGAGGCTACGTGCTGTGTCGGAGGGAGTGCCTCAGTCCTGTGCATGGAGGGCCGCTCACTTCCTTATCTTCCAGAGCATGCTCCAGAGAGACTGATGTTTGACTTTCATATCATCATTGAGTAGAAGCAACAGATTAGAAAGGAACAGAGGTTGCTAGGAATGGGCACAATGGCCACGGGGAAGAGAGAGACTGACTCTCAGTGGAGAACATCCCTAGCTCAGTGCTGGGTGGAGACTTTTGCCAGGTGCCCACATTGCCAAGAGGAACACTTGTGTTTAGGTTCATGCTCGTATTCTACCACTAACTCCTGTGGTGGCCTTGGACAAGTCTGTTAAATCTCTGTGGGACTCAGTTTTCTCATGTGTAAAATGGCAACAATAACAACCCTCAATACTCCCAGGCCCCTATCAAACGAGGAACAAGAGTCAGGGTGTTATTTTATCATTTTTACTTACACATTCTTTGGATACAAAACCAACAAACTTGTTTGTTGCAAAAACAACTACTTGTGCAAAAAAGGAATAATTTATTCTTACAGACATAATAGTGCTTTGTAAAACCTTTGCAGAGTGCAAATGTTAAGAGTAGAAAACAAGGGAATACTAGTACATTTATTATTTTGCCTCCACGATTCTAAAGGCCTCTCTGTACAAAACTCAGGAAAATAACTTACTTTCTCAGGGTGAAAAACAACAACAACAAGAAACTTGAGAAATAAGGTTAACTAGTGTGCACCACATTCTGTTTAATAAGTCAGGGAGGGGGGTGGCGCCTGTGGCTCAAAGGAGTAGTGCGCCGGCCCCATATACCGGAGGTGGTGGGTTCAAACCTGACCCCGACCAAAAACTGCAAAAAAACAAAAACAAAAACAAAAGTCGAGGAAGGGAGAAATTCCTTCTGAAAGTCTGAGTTGCACGGTGAAAATTGTCCTAGCTTCAGAATCAGGAGTCCCAGATTTGAGATTTGAGATTCGAGGCTTCCATTTCCTTCCTTGGAGTCTTAGATGTCTCCTCTGTAGAATGAGGCAGGTGAATTAATTAAACTCGGAGGCCCTTTCCAGTTCAGATGTTTTCAGATTCTGAGATTCTGGGCTTCGTTGCTGTTTGCTTGTTAATGTGTGCCTATTAGGATACTCAGGATTCTTGTGGCTGGGCTCTTGGGCCTTTTGGAGACACAGCTCCAAACCATATGTGTGGGTCCCCAAGAAGATGGGCTATTTCCTTCTCAGGGACTCATTCAGCCCTCCCTATGTGTGGTGACATGCAGGAAAATACCGCAAAGCCAGTATGGTTACACCAAAGGACCGAAGGGTGTAATGCTTTGGCCATTTCTTTTGATCAAAAAGATAGCTTTAAATTAGCTTCAATTTAGGGATCAAGAAGCCATAAAATTATAGAAGTTGAGCTAAAAGGGTTCCTAGACAGCTTTTAAAAATTTAGTTTTTTAAAAAATTATCAAAATGGTACATGACGTAGTAAAAATGAATTTCAGTGGTATTTAGTGGTATGAAATGAAAAGCACGAGTGCCCTTTAACCTCTCCCTCAGGGGCCTGCTAAGGAATTTTCTGTAATGAGTTTCTTATGTCGCTCCTGAACATTGTTCGGTGCCTAATCACGCGTTGGTATCTATCCTTGTATCAACTCATCTTTATCTGTGCTTAAGCACACACACAGACACAAATGGGGCTGTTTTATACAATTTGCATCACGCTTTTTTGCATTCATTGATGCATGCTGGAGATTTCCCACACCTGCACAGATGGGCCTGTCCTGTTCTTCACAAGGCTGTCTGACCTTCCTCGGGGTGGGGGAGGAGGTCACTTTTGATAAGTGTGCATACTCAGCTTACTCGTGGCTTGTTGCTGCTATAGACAACGCTTCTTCAGAAAAGCCCCTAATTTAGTGTTTTCTAAAGTTTGATCTTCAGAACACAAGCCTTTCGAGACATCCGTTGACAAGAAAATAGACTCAGAGGTCAAACAAACAAGGGAGCTGCTGCGTTTTAGATTTCCCCTTCCAATAGCCTATTAAAGTTTCCCAAAATGCACAGTAGGGAAATCAGAAAAACATGGCTTCTCCCAAGATTTCTTTTTCTTATTTATTTATTTATTTATTTAATGAAGTCCTATACACATAGATCATGAATACATTTATGCATTTTGGGGGTACAATGTGTTGATTTTTTTTATACAATCTGACCTGCTTACATCAAACCAATCAACACAGCTTTTGCCTCATTTACTTGATTATTGTGTTAAGACATTTATGTTCTACACTGGACAGATTTGACTTGTACCCTTGCAATATGCTCCATAGGTGTGGTCCCACCGTTTACCCTCCCTCTATCAAACCTCCCAAGATTTCTAATATTTGTTTCTGCCCATTTCCCTGAAAACATCCCTGCTCACCTATTTCCCTCACTTTGCTTTAGATAATGCTCTCCTGTGTATAATGTATACTCACATTTTGGGGCCAAACATTGAGGGAGAAAAATAATCTTTCATTTTAATTTTTTAATTCAAATTTTTATTGTTTATATTTAGGTACTAGTGTTTTGTATTATAAAGGGATTTTAGCGTTTAACATTTTAGTGCAAGAAATTGTATGTAATGAATAATTACAAAACATAAGAACAGATACAAGACACAAGAAATTTTATGCACCAGTAACAAATGATGATTTTGTTATAAGCTTGCTGTAAGTTCAACAAAACTGATTACTGGATTCCAGGGTATTATGTTGCATACAGATATCATTATTGCTTTCTAGGGTTACACTTTTAATGCATATGCATAAATTAAAAAATTAAAAACATTTATGTAGATACAGAATTAGGACTACCCATGTATAGTGCACATACTTATTTTTCCTTTCAAAAATTAGGGCAAAACCACACGAGAAATAAAATACAAATATAGTCTAGGCCAGTGCCTGTGGCTCAATGGAGTAGGGCACCGGCCCCATATGCTGGAGGTGGAGGGTTCAAACCCAGCCCCGGCCAAAAACACCCCCCAAAACCCCTGCAAATATAGTCTAACAAGGGGGAAAGGAGAGGAAGGAGAAGAGGGGAAAGGAATGAAGGTGATTGGCAGGAGGAGAGAGGGCAATTGGCGGGATCTCATCTAACGTGCACAGTGTGAGGGTGTCCATGATATCCCCTGGATGAAGGGCTCAACTAGAACTTGAACTTGACCTTAGAATTGAAAACAACGTCATCTAAACATTTGTACCCTCATATTAACTTAAAATTTAAAAAAGGATTAACAGCAAAAAAAAAAATTAGGGCAAAAGAGTACACGTTATATATGGCAAAATACGGTACATCTGCATATATCTGTACCACGGTGTTCAATTAAGATGTGTGGCAGGGTTCTGAGGAAGACTCCTTGGAAATGCTACCCAAGGCTCAGAAAGAGGACTTCGCTTGTGCATGATTATGGAGGTAACAATTAGTAGCAGAAACAGGAATAGAACCCAAGATCTGTACTTTCCCTCCACTGGAAGAACTACCTCCTGCTCCTGGAAGCCTCCTCCCAGGCCACAAAACTTTGCACCAAAGTTGAAAGAGTTTGGCAGGAATGCTATGCAGCTATGCATCATAAAACAAACATGATTTGACCTGGGGCCCGCAGTTGGTCTGAACTGTGCAATTGCTTTAATAAGAATGGTTTGTTCAATTAATTGGTTTGTCACTAGCTTCAAATTCGCTGTTCTTTAAGGGTCGTTTTTCTTTATAACACCATAGTGTTTGGGCAGTAATTTATGCCTGATGAGCACAATCCCACCACAACTCTGCTGTCCTGCCAGAAATAAGATGCGTCTGGTTCCGCCGGGGGCTGGGCCATGTTGGTGAGGAATTATGTGACTTTCTTGTGCAGAGCCACCCAAAAGGTTGAGAGTTGGAGGCTGAGACTAGGGATGGAGAAGCCAGCAAGTCTTCAACTTGTTCTGGTGGGCAATTCAGAAAGTTCAGAAAACCTTTTAATGCCAACTCTTAACCCCATTCAAGGGGACTGTACAGACTATATCAAGGGTACCCCGGGTGGAATTGAAGAAGGAAAGAAAGAAAGAAGGAAGGAGCCACTTGGGGCCACAAACTCTCTTTAGAAC
The DNA here is from genome assembly GCA_963574355.1 of Loris lydekkerianus. NCBI lineage: Eukaryota > Metazoa > Chordata > Mammalia > Primates > Lorisidae > Loris > Loris lydekkerianus. The sequence goes on along the minus strand of CAUYPK010130999.1, from coordinate 34,184 downwards.
ATTTGTGGACACCATTTTGTTTAAACATCACCTGTCTCCCAAAAGTTCTTATCTTTGTTTTACAGAAAAGGACATTGAGGACATAAGAGATGAAATGACTTCCCTAGGGTTACACCACGCTGCAGCTACCCACACAGTATAGGGTGAAGACAAGATGTCAACCCATCTTGCCTCAGTCCTTCTGCTGTGTGACTTTGGGCAGCTTACTCAACCATTCTGTGTTGAACATTCCTCAGCTGTAAGATAGACATAAAAAATCCACCTCCTCATGTTGTTAGAATTCATTAAAACCCGGTCCTTGCACATGGTTTGATCCGTGACCTTCACTGTGCTGGGTCATGCTGGTCTCCTCTCTCATTTACTTCAAGACTGAGCCATTGGGCACATCAGATGCTGTTGTGGATCCTCATTGAGTTTCGCTGCCCAGATGCTGAGTGGCCCTGATCAGAGGGTATGTGTTTGACACACGCCGCCATGAAACCTTGGCTGGCTGATTGGATAACCCCTTGAACCCTCTTTCTCCGCCTTCATTAGAGCATGCCTTCTTTCTCCCTCAGACTTCCTGCATATCCCCTGCCCTAGGAGCTCAGCTGATTTCCAAGGATAGTGAGGTGACCCCCACATCACCCACCTGCTCTTATTACCCTGGTGGCTAAGATAACAGCTTTTCTCTGTGCCAGCCATGAAACTTCACCCTTGGGGGGTCTCTGGCTCTTTCTTGGTCCTTCTTTTCCTGGGTTGACACCTCGTGAGGGCACCTGAGACCCCCTTTGAGGGACTGTGGCACTTGCTACCCTTATAATTTCTCCCATCTTTTTTTCTGTATTGATAGCTGTATGATGCTGGGTTGCCATGGCAACTGATTGATTAGCATCCAATTCCCGGACCGGGGAACATGCAGCCATAAAGAATTACAAATGATGCCTGATTGTCTGATGCCAATAGCCTGATTGCTGCCATTTTCTGGCAGGTAGCTCGGCCCTAACAGGAAACCCTGTGCTGTACAATTATTGCGATGTGATTGATGCATCACTATAGTTACAATCGTCCGTGTTTCCAACTCAGGAGATTTTTTTTTTTTTTTTAAAGAAAAAAAGTTCCCTTTTCAGATGGAAATGCTTATAAATGTGGAAGGATGAAGGATGGATTAGGGCGGGAAGTGGGGCTGGCAAGGCAGGTGAACATGAACTAGGCAGGGGCTTAGAGGGGCAGGGTGGTGGCGTGGGGTTAGGGAGAGGGAAAAAGGGATGACCTGCGGCCTCCTTTCCTACTCCTGGGCCTCATAGCCCACTAAGGAGTGGCTGAGGAATCATTTGCAGATGAGAGGGCTGAACAGTAGGTTGGTGGGTACAGGACAGAGAATATAAGGTACACCGATCACAGGTGACGTGCAGCCAGGCCAGTGATGGAAGCTGCTGTCTTTGGCTCAACTCATGTGTGATGGCCACAGAAGTAGAGTCAGGAAAAGAGGCCATGATGCCAGGTAGAACAGGGTCTGAGGGTGGGCCAGCATGGGAGACTGAGTGACAGGGAAGCTGGTATCCAGAGCTTTCAGGGCAAAAGAGACCTTTTCTTTTGACCTAAGGACAAAGTGCCTTTCTTGTTCCTTCCTTGGATACTGAACAGTTCTCAGGCTGGTAGAGAGGGTTAAGGAGGATGAAAATATTTGTGATTGTTGGGGCTAGGCTTGTTGCAAAAGACGACAGTGGCAGTTTTTCACTGTTGGTTGTTACGGGGAAGGTGGATCTTTCCAAGTATCTTCCAAATCATGCCCAAACTTCAATGATACCCACATCCCTGTATAACTCATGATCCTTATCCTTGGGTAAAAGATGGTCTTCTCTCTGAAACCTTTTAAAAATCAGTCGCTTCTAGACTAGTACTGTTTAGTCACATAAACCTAAATGTGAATGTATTTACTTACTCATTTTATAATTGCCTAAATTCTTTTTATCATAGTGTTTAGGTATTTTTGTTTCTGCATTCATTTACTCTTGCTTCTTGAGGATAGAGTTCATTCTGGCATTTAATGGAACTATAATAAGTGATTGTTGCATGAATGAACGAAGGCAAAGATGGTTTCATCCATGATGGGGCAGCCTCAAAACACACGTGGTGGAGATGAGGTACAGGGGCGGCGCCTGTGGCTCAAAGGGGTAGGGCACCGGCCTCATATGCCAGAGGTGGTGGGTTCAAATCCAGCCCCGGCCAAAATCTGCATTAAAAAAAAAAAGAGATGAGGTACAGTGGGGTATGGTGGGGGTGGGGGTGGTCATAGCTAAAATGTGACCTACTAAGGACCAGTCCTGGTCACATAAAAGGAGACCTGGATCTAGCCTATTTCTTCTCTTTTTTTGAGACGGTCTCACTATGTCACCCTGGGTAGAGTGCCGTGTTGTCACAGCTCAAGGCAACCTCAAACTCTTGGGCTTAAGAGATTTTCTTGCCTCAGTTTCCCAAGTAGCTGGGACTACAGGCACCTGCCACAATGCCTGGCTATTTTTTGGTTGTAGTTGTCATTATTGTTTGGCAGACCCGGTCTGGATTTGAACCTGCCAGCTCTGGTGTATGTGGCTGGCACTCTAGCCCCTGAGCTACAGGTGCTGAGCCTAGCCTACTTCTTAAGGAAGCCTGGATTAAGTGTGTAAGAAAAAAGGGTAGGAATTTAGGCAGGCCAGTATCTTTGGTGCCTGGCATTTTTTTTCTTTATTATATCATAGCTGTGTATATTAACGCAATCATGGGGTACAATGTGCTACTTTTATATACAATTTGAGATTTTTTCATCAAACTGGTTAACATAGCCTTCAAGGTGCCTGGCATTTTAATCAGGCCCTGGGCACTGTAACAAAGGAGAGGTCTTTGTGGACAAGTATCTTTCATATTGGCTATTGATGAGCAAGACTTGTGTACAGTATGAGTCTATCTATCTGAAAAACTTGAACATCTATAAGTTGACCTCAACAAATCTATATTCTTTTCAAAGGAGGAAAAGCAGATTAAACTTTTCTTTATTTTTTTTAATTTTTCTTTTTTTTTTTTTTTGGCTGGGGCTGGGTTTGAACCCGCACCTCCAGCATATGGGGCTGGCGCCTTACTCCTTTGAGCCACAGGCACCACCCAGATTAAGCTTTTAAATTTACCATTTGTCTTCTTGGTATACCATAAGTATACCAAGAGCAGAAGCATAAAGTACTTTATATATTATTGAATTTAATAAACAAATTAGGATTAAATTCAACCCTTCTCGTCTGTGAGAAGGAATTATACAAGTAAATTTGGGGGGTTGTTTAGGCAAATGAGAAATATCTATTTTTCTAGAGACCAGGATGCACACAGTTCTAAGTTTAGATCACAGGTCTGTAACCTGTTAGCTGTAAAATCTTGGGCAGGTTATTGGAGTTTAATTTCTCCATCTGTAAAATGCAGGATAATAACAACACTTACTTCACGGGGTATTTAGAAAGATGAATTAAGAGAAGCACGCAAGGCCTATGGCACACGGTAAGAATTCAGTGAGTGTGAAGTGCTATTATTATAATGTTTAATTCTTAGCCTAGAAATTCAATTTTTTTTTCTTAATATCTGCAAAACAACATAAGCAACCACTTGATGAGATTGCACAACCAGCATTGGTACCATGAGCAGGGATCTCACGGCGAGGGGAGGGAGAAAGCAGGGCTGTTCTTCTTTGGATTTCCTGGAAATTCCTCCAGCTACTGTTTTCTTATTATTGAACAACAGCAATAAAAAACGTGCATTGTGGCTCAAATATAAATATTAGCCTATATTTAGGAGATGAGCTATAGCCACATTTGCAGTAGTATTTAAGGCCATCTAAAGCCATTAGGGATATATGTCCCTGCCTTCTGCTCACCTAGGCAGATAAAAGCTGGTTCCCATGGGAACTAGTTTTGCTTTTTCTTTCATCTAATTAAAATCCCTTTACCCAAGTCTGAATGGTTTTTAAGTACCTTCTAGTGAGTTCTTCTCTTGGTTTTCTAAGCCCAGGGCAAGCACAGGTAACTTAACCATTGGGAGCACCAGTCGACTTCTGTTACACTGGGACTCATTTCTTTGTTTATTTGATTCACTTGTAGTTCAGAACAGAAAGGATGGGTTTCCGCAGAGCAATCTGTGCAACAACTGTCTTTCTGAGGAACCGTGGCCGAGTGAACCTTCTGGGGGAAGAATTGGCCAAGTGAAGACTTAGAAGACGGAGGTGTAAATGTAGAATATAAATGTCTTAATGCAATAACTAAGAAAATGCCAGGAAGGCTATGTTAACCAGTGCGATGAAAATGTGTCAAACGGTCTATAAAACCAGTGTATGGTGCCCCATGATCGCATTAACGTACACAGCTATGATTTCATAATAAAAAAAAAATTTCCTAAGTGGTGGGGGTGAGAGGAGGATCTTTTGTTATTCATAATAAAGCTTTTCCAGCCATTAAAAAAAAAAAAAAAGAAGACGGAGGTGTGAACTGTGCTCACCTCCTGTGTCTGAGGAGGGTAAAGGTTCCAGTGTCAGGACTCTGATTTGGCCATTTGATTCCCCTGTGTTTCAACAGCTCCATTCAATGCCTTGTCTTGTTATCCACCCAACCGTTATGTGTTCCCCCACGTTTCCGCAGGGCTCATGTGCTATTTGGCCCCTCCTCAAAGGACGAGGTGCAACTTTCTAGGCAGGAAAACTGTTACATGCTTTGTTTCCTGCTCTTAGGAAAAGAGCCCTCTTCTCCACTCAGCTTTTCCAGGCCCTCGGAGGGCTGCGAAGATGCCCACGTGGTGTGGGCTGTGCGGTGACGAGGAGAGAAGCAGAGACCCGTAAAAGCTCGGCTTCCAAGTCAGAACCAAACTCCTTCAGGCAAGAGCATCGTTCAGGGTCCCTTTTCCTCTTCCGGCCTCTGAGTTAGAAGTCAGCACCTGTGCCTTCTCCTTAGCTATTTTCTTGTGGCTTCCAGGAGCCAACGAGCCACCCTCATTCTCTGCCTCTTCCTGCTCACTGCCCTGGTGGATGGCAAGAGGCACCTGGACCTCCACAGCAAGCTCGGGGTCTGCCTGTGGTGTGGGTTCTCCTTGCTGCCAGGGTCCTGCCACCTGCTCTGCTTGGAGGAGACAGATAAGGGCAGGGAGGGCAAGGAAGCTCTGGCCAGCTGGCAGGTTGGCCTGGTGACCTGATGGCGGCTGAGTGGTTCAGGCTGGATTTGCCTCGGAATAAGCTAGTGCAGAAAATGAACACATCTTGGCACAGGGCAAGGGAGCCCAGATGGAGAAGAAAACTTGAGAGATTAATAGACTTGGGGCAACCTCCTTTGCAGGGCACCAGGGGATCACATCACATGTCTCCCTGAGCTCTCTGGGAGAAGCTTCAGGGAAGGGAACAGTAAACTTCCTCTACGCACCAGCAGTTACTTAATGCACTGTGATTATTTATTTGCATAATTATCTTACACGTCTAAGCCTCTTAAAAGCAGAAATGGCATCTTTATCCCTTATCATGTCCCCAGAATTTAGCTAGAGCCTAGTGGTAAAATCAGGACTCCCTTCCCCTTTGCTGACTTGAATGGAAATGAAAGGAATTGGTGAGGTATTTTCTAGAGAGGGAGACACCTGGGTGCCCCAGACGAGCTAACAGCTTGGGACCACTTTAAACACTATTGTTAAATATTTTCTTGACAATTATTTAGAGAAGAGGCAGAAGGCATAGGGACTAAAATGCTGCTAAGGAGGATTCTCTCATATGAACTAAGAATCTGCAGTTAAATAGATCACCCTCAGAGGCCTTTGAAGCATCACTTTTCATAATCCAAGCCTGCCCTTTGTAGGCAGGGGGTCTCAACTTGAAGGTCTCTGTTGCAGGATCTCTGGTCAACGTTTTCTTCCTCAGATTTCCAGAGATGATTTTGCTCCAGGCAAATGCCTGGGCATCCTGGTTCTAATCCAGTTTTGCAAAAGCATTTATCTTGAGAGATGGGGTTAAGTCAACTCTCGCTGATTCTGTTCTGTTGTATTTAAAGATGTATTATAGCAAAAACATTAAAGGCCCTCTTGAAAGAACGATAACAAATTACTCTCTCTCACAAGACTGTAACAAAAGAGGTTTTATTTGTGTGTATTCTGGAGGCTTTGGCCAGAATCATACATATTTTACATCATTGCAATCATAGCGAACATAACATTTTACATTCTGCTTTATTCACTTTGAATTACACCAAATGTTTCTCTATATTGTTCCGTTTTTTCCCTACTTATCTTTTTAAATAGCTGCATAATATTCCATGAAGTGGATAAACAAATTATTTAGATTGCTTACATTTCTTTTTTTTTGCTAACAGAAACAACTATACAATGGCAATGTTGTGCATACAGCTCTTTCTTTCTTGTTTATTTTTTTCCAACTTTAGTAAGGTGTGATTGACCTATAAAAATTGTATTTATATAAGTCATCCAAGGTACTAATTTGTTATACATATGCATTGTCAAATGATAAACACAATGAAACTAATTAAGCTATATTAATATAACTTCACATAGGACCCTTTCCCCCCTTTTTGTGGTGAGATCACTTGAAGTTTACCCTCTTAGAAAATTTCAAGTATACAGTGAGGTATTATTAACTATACTCACCAGACGGTATATTCAGTGCATTTTATCTCTAGAACTTACTCATCTTATGAGTCTGTACCCTTTGAAAAATATCTTATTTCCCTACCCTAAGCCTCTGGTAACCACCATTTACTCTCTACTGTTATGAAATTGACTATTTTATGTTCCACATCTAAGTGATGTCTTGCAGTATTTATCTTTCTGTATCGTGTTTATCTTGCTCGCTGGGTTCATTCATGATATTGCAAACTATAGGGTTTTCATCTTGTTTAAGGCCAAATAATATTTCACTATACATTATACGTAATCATGTTTTCTTTGTTTTCATTCACCTATTAATGGCATTTAGGTTGTTTTTATATCTTAGCTGTTATGAATAATGCTGGAATGAATATGGGGACCATGGGGGTACAGGTATCTCTTCAAGATCATGATTTAATTTCCTTTTGATATGTACCATTACTGGGATGCTGGGTCATGCAGTAGTTCTATTTTTGCGTTTTTTTTTTTTTTTTTTGGAAACTCCCAACTGTTTTCCATGCATTTGTATGATTTATATATTCCCATCAACAGTGAACAATGGCTTTTTCTTTCTCAATGAATCCCCAATTAAAAAAAAAAATTGCAAATTCTTTCTCTACTTGTTATTTTTTGACTTTTTGCTATACCATTGTAACAGGTGTGTGGTGATTTCATTGCATTGTGGTTTCAATGTACATATCCTGATGATTATCGTGAGCATTTATAATATACTTATTGACCATTGTAAGTCAATAAATACATTGTAAGTCAGTAAATACACTAAAAAAGTGTATTTAGATTCTTTGCCCATTTTAATTGTGGTAATTATTATTATTTCTTATTTGTAATTGAGTTGTTTGAGCTCCCTATATATTTTGGTTATTGACCCTTTATCAGACTATGCTTTGCAGAAATTTTCTCCCCTTCTGCAAGTTTCCTTTTCATTTTATTGATTGTTTTCTTTTTATTTTCTTTTATTTCTTTTATTTTTTTAATGTCAGATGAGTAATGTGCCCACATTGTAACAAGATTTGTGGGAGGCACATTGCACTCATGCACATGAAAACCCAATCATCATGATTATAAACTACAAAAGGATCTGTTTCCTTTTTGATGTATTCCACTTGTTTAATTTTCTTTATGTTGCCTTTACTTTTGTGTCATGTTAAAATATTATTGTTAAGATCAAGGTCAAAAACTTTTTCTCTGTGTTTTCCTTTAGGACTTTACATTTTAATCTTTTAATCCATTTTTGGTTGATATTTGTGTGTAGTATTAGAGTCCAATTTCATCCTTTGGTGTGTGAGTATCCGGTTTCCCAAACACCATCTATCAAAGAGACTATCATTTTCCCGTGACTTGGGACCTTTGTCAAAGGTTAGTTGGCCCTATAGGTGTGGGCTTATTTCTGGGGCTTCTATTCTATCCCAGTTTCAGTGGTAGTATTCTACTACTCCAACTACTCTAACTTGGCAAACATAATTTGAAATCAAGAAGTGTGATGGCCCCAATTCTTTCTCAAGATTGCTTTAGCTCTTTAGAATCTTGAGTGTTTTAAAATTTTAGGATTGGTTTTTCTATTTCTGTGAAAGATGCCATTGGAATTTTGATAGATTGCATTGAATCTGTAGATCACTTTGGGTAGTATGAACATTCAATATTCATTCTTCCAGTCCTCACATGTGGGATATCTTCCCTTTAATTTGTGTCTTCTTTGGTTTCTTCCATCAATGTTTTATAGTTTTCAAGGTACAGATCTTTCATCTCCTTGGTTACATTTATTACTAAATATTTTATTCTTTCTGATGTGATGGTAAATGTGATTTTTAAAAAAATTCTTTTTTGGATAGTTCATTGTCAGTGCACAGAAAAGCAACTAATTTTTTTTATGTTGCATTTATAGCCTCCAACTTTTCTGAATTCATTGATTAGTTCTAACAGTTTTTTGGTGGCGTCTTTAGGGTTTTCTATGTGTAAGATCATGTTATCTGCAAACAGAGAAAATTTAACTCCTTCCTTTCTGGTTTGAATGCCTTTCTTTTGTTTTCCTTGCTTAATTGCTCTGTCTAGCAACTCTAGTGCTATGTTGATCAAAGTGGGGAGATTGGGCACCCTCTTTTGATTCCTGATCATTATATGATGTTAGCTTTGGGCCTGTTATATGTAGCCTTTCTTACATGGAGTTATGCTCGTTCTATACCTAATTTGTTGAGACTTTTTATCATGAAAGGATGTTAAATTATATCAAGGTCCAAAGTTAACAGAAAGAAGGAAAAAACAAATCAGAACAGAAATTAGTGAAATAAAAGACAAAACAGAAAAGATAAAAAAAGAGTGTGTTTTTAAAAAGTATATAAGTGACAAGTCTTTAACTAGAGTAAGAAAAAAGAAAGAGAAGCCTCAGATAAATAAAAGCAGAAATGAAGAAGACTTTATACTACTACCGTGGTTCTCAACCTCCCTAATGTCTCCTAATGCTACGACCCTTTAATACAATTCCTCATGTTGTGGTGATCCCCAACCATAAAATTATTTTCGTTGCTACTTCATAACTGTAATTTTGCTACTGTTATGAATTGTAATGTAAATATCTGATATGCAGGATGTATTTTCACTGTTACAAAGGGTTCCATAGGTGGAGAACCGTGGTACTAATACCCCAAAGGAGTGTAAGGGAGTACTCTGAGTAATTATACACAAATAACATAGAAGAAATGAATAAATCCCTGTAAATATACATCTTCCCAAGAGTGAATCATGAAGGAACAGAAAATCTGAACATACCAATAACAACTAAGGAGATTGAATAAGTAATCAAAAATCTCCCCAAAAGCCCAGGACCAAATGACTTCATTAGTAGATTCTACCAGCATTTAAAGAAGAATTATAACAATATTTCTCAAACTCTTCAAAGAAATTGAAAAGGAGGAACATTTATTAATTTATTTTATGAGTCCAGCATTACCCTCATACCAGAGCCAGACAATGACATGACCAGAAAAGAAAATCACAGGCCAATATCCCTGATAAACTTAGATGCCAAAGTTCTCAATAAAATACTAGCAAACTGTATTCAGCAGTACGTTAAACATGATATGCCACATTAACAGAATGAAAGATAAAAACCATATGATCATCTTGAAAGAAAATGCACTGGACATAATTATTTCTAAGGATTAATTTATAGGAGGAATGATCAGAAGCAGTGGTATGATGGTACTGTGTCAAGACAGCTTGTGAGAGCCCGTTTTGGAAACCTCTTCCCATCTCTGAACCCAGTAAGTTCTCTTACAATCAGCTGTGGTACGTAAGAGTATTTATATCACACTGAATTGACAAGTGCCACAAATCTGGACATTTTTGGTTTTGTTTCCATTTTTGTTTATGGAGAGCTGCCTGACTGACATACCACTGATCAAAGACTATAAACTTATTTGTTATTCTTTTTTTGTTTGTTTGTTTGCAGTTTTTTGGCTCGGGATGTGTTTGAACCCACCACCTCTGGTATATGGGGCCAGTGCCCTACTCCTTTGAGCCACAGGTACCACCCCTTATTTGTTATTCTTGATGTAATTTATTGCCATATTATTTTTCAGAGAAGTTAAACTAATATACATGTAGCCTGTTGGATTACAATGTCTTAACTCATTGAGGTGCAATCATGAATTATTTGTATTTTTCCAATGACTGCTAAATTGTGTTTTATCTATCTCCTCTTTCCCACATGGTGGTGAGCTTCCTTAATATACCTAACTCCATTTCCAAAACGATCTTTGGTTATTTAAAACCAAAATGACCTTGATTGTTAGGTTTTAGTTCTGTCTGTCTAAATGCGTTAAGGCTTTGGTTCCAAGCTCACCTCATTCTCCTGTGAGGTAATATGTGATCCAGTGGTTTGGAGTGGAGGGGAAATCATTACCTACTGCCCTTACTAGGCTGCTTTTCTCTCCATCTTCCTTTTACTTAACTTATTCTTGGAATTGAGCTGGAGGAGCAAAGTGGGAGAAGAATTTACATGATTGTCAACTGAAAGGGTCTCTGTTGTTGCTGGATCTTTGTAGGGAGTGACCCTGTGTAGTTCCTCGGGGGTGCCCCAGCCGAGGAGTTCTGGTTGTGGAAGCAGCTCTCGAGTGTGACACACCCCATCCAGCCACAGGGTGGGAGGTGGTGCGCACGGTTCTGGAAGTGCCTGGTCCCCAGTGACTTTGGCACAGAGAGCCCAAGGCTCCAGCAGTCTCTGGCCAGCAGAAGGACTCTGTGCAGAGGCAGGGAGGGCTCTGGAGGGCACGCAGCTACCAGAGTCCCTGGCCAGACGAGCAGGCCAGTGTGGAGGCAGGGAGGGTACAAGAGGGAGGATGCAGGGTTGCACGGCTTCTGCAGTTACTGGTCAGGGCATGTGGAGGCCCGGCAGGCATGGGTTGCGGGTTGGGGGTCGTGGTGCACCTCTTATGGAGGTCCAGGTGGCACCAAGCCCAGGAATTTGAGGTTTCTATGAGCTGTGATGCCATGGCACTCTGACCAGGACAACAGCCTGAGGCTCCAGTGTGCCAAAACCGGTCTCACTCTGCCCCTGAGGGTCAAGGCTGTAAGGCAGCTCATTCCCTGCCTTTAGGCTGCTCAATCACTAGGTTAGTAGCTCCTGCCTGATCCTTGCTCTGCCACCCTGAGGGTGGAGCTTGCCAGGGCAGTTCTCTCAGCATGGCTCCCTGTGGCCCACAGCTGAACACTATTAGCTTTGTCTGGCTCAGTGGCTCAGTCTGGGGCCCTAGACAATGCCCAAAGTTCTCCACACTCCTGCTCAAGCTCTCCCCAAGGTAGTTCAACTGAGTGCCAAGTCCAAAAATACCGAAACAGTTCACAGGTAAGGCCTTTCTGGTTTGCAGTCTCACTGCTGCTTGTACTTATGGCTGCTAGCGGGATTAGGTCGATTGAACACACGCAACCACTTGCCAGTTTTTCACTGTTTTTGTCCTCCTCTTGGGGTCTTGTTGACTCCCTGTATCCTCAAATGGATGATTATAGGCAGATCCCACCAGCCAGAGATGCTTGGAGTCTTATCTCCCCAGACTAACTGTGTCCAGTTGCAGGAAAGCTGTTACTCGGCAGCCATGTTGCTCCACCTTCATCACCTATGTTTTTAAAAGATCATTCTATAAAAACCACACTGAGAATATCACCTCAGAACCCAGAATTTAACAAGTCTTAGTGAAGATGTGGAGAAATTAGATCCTTTGTGCACTGCTAGACTTTACAATGGTACTGCCAGCCTCTTTATTTTTTTGACACAGAGTCTTACTATGTTGCCCTCAGTAGAGTGCTGTGGTATCATAGCTCACAACAACCTCAAACTCTTGGGCTCAAGCAATTTTCTTGCCTCAGCCTCCCAAGTAGCTGGGACTACAGGCACCTGCCACAATGCCCAGCTATTTTTTGTTGCAGTTGTCATTGTTTAGCTGACCCAGGCTGGGCTCGAACCCACCAGCCTCTGCATATGTGGCTGGTGCCATAACCACTGTGATAGGGCACTGAGTCTTAAGAACATTTTAGAATGGAAAAGCCAAGTATTCTGTTTAACTTCTTTGCTGCCATGTAAATCTGCCGCTTCCCCCCACCAACCCCAGCTCTTTCACACCCTCAACAAAGTCTACTAAGCACAAATATTGCTGTGTCTGAGTGTTATTCATTCATCTATTTTATTTTATTTTTGCAGTTTTTGGCCGGGGCAGGATTTGAACCCGCCACCTCTGGCATATGGGGCAGGCGCCCTACTCCTTTGAGCCACAGGCGCTGCCCATTCATCCATTTATTTATGGTAGAAACCAAGCTTGGTCAGTGTGGAGCATTACATCTCAGTGTGTGTGAGATGACTGGGTGGTCAGAGCTGGGAGGGCTCAAAGGAATTCCCCAGAGGAATTTGACGACATGTTGGAGTGGGGTTGAGATTTCCATGAGGAATAGAAGTGAAGGTTTAAGTTTTTCTTAAAGAGATTACAAGGGGGCAAAGAGGTCTGTGTGATATCGGGTTATAATAATTATGACAACCATGACTTATTGTTTATGTATTACATGTCATGGATCTTTTGGTTTTGTTCTTTCTTTTTTCAGAGTTTTTACAATTACTGCATAAATTAGGAGGAGAAAGGACCATAAACAACATTTATAATTCTCCCTTCTGGGTCAGGCGTCAAAGGTATTTTATCCATGTTTATTTCTTCTTTTATGTCTCTTACAAGGTCAAGTATCATCCTTCTTGATCCTGATACTTCATTATCTTCTCTCTTTCCCCAATATTCTTGACCAGTACACTTTGTTCATTTATCTAACACTGTTTATTCTAATGTGTGTTTATATGTTTACTTGTTCACATAATGTTTTCTCGGTAACCTCCCACCCGATGGCAAACTCCTTGAAGGTAGGCCCCACGCCTGCTTTGTCAGCCCACACAGGAACAGCATTTGTTACTGCGTCAGCACACTCTTATCACTTATAGATGTCACCTATCATTCTCATAGCAAGGAGTCAGTAAGTGAATGAGATTAAATGAATAAATGAATGCAGTGAGGGAATAATTTTGCATATTAAGAAACTGAGGTTCAGAGAAGATCACTTATCCGAGACCATATGACTAATGGCTACAGGTCCCACTTCCAGAGCAACCACACTTCTTCCTAAATCTCTCTGCTACAAGCACGGGACTGGGCTTTTTCAAGGAGTATTTCCCATCCTAGCTCAGGAGAAGCATAGGTTTCTGTGCCAAATATCACTCTCTATGTTACAAAATTTGAGACAGCAATAAAGAGGCAACTTGAAATGGCTCTGATGCATGGTCAAGCCTTCCTGCAGCCTCTGAGCAATGAGAGGGCACCTGCCACGTCTAGTGCCTATGTGGTCACAACACGTGGACTATGTAATCCTGGTGTTCAAACCGAGGTCTCACACTTACAGGACTGTGAAGATGTGAGAAGATATGTGAGTCTCATTATTTTTACTCTGCTCCAAGGCTAAGGCTTCCTTGCATAGATCTTAGAGGATGGTGCTAAGAACTATTGCTTTGTCACGAAGCTTCATGAAAGCAAATGAGTCCACGTGCCTTTGCCAGAGCAGCTGTGATGTATCACTCAAGGTACTTAAGATGGTTGACCACCACTAAGTCATTTAGTAGGAGTGACAAATTTTCATGTCAACCTGCATGGTGATCCTTATGACCTCTTCGAACAGAAAATGTCAACATATCACTGCATTTTTGTGCTAACAAGCATTGAGAAGATAGATTGTTTTTCTATTTTTTTCTCTCAGTCTTCACCCTTGCCCTGCACCCAGCAGTCAATGTGGGCTGAAGACTCCAGGTGGCTCTGACAGGGCCTGATTCCCTTTGTTAAACCTGGCTCCTGCTGGAGACAGTCGTTCAGTACAGAATCTTCACCCCACACCCAACCTGCATTCAGAAAAGAAATCTCTGTTCCTTGATGGAGGCTATTAATAAACACCTGTTGAGCTCCTGGCAGGCTTCTGGGGGAAGAGCAGGGTTTTTCCCTCAGTAGTAAATTTTACCTCTGTTTTTACCTTGGATACCTTTTCCTGCACCCTTCAGAGAAGGAAATGGAGTGTCTGTTAGTAATACTCCTGAACAGGGGTAAAAGAGTATATAGATCCTGGAGTTAGAAAATCCTGAGATCAAATTGTACAATCGTTCCTTCCTACCTGAGGGCTTTGAACCAGTTAACTTCTGCATTCACTTTCTTTGCCTTTACAATGTGGAGAATAATGGTCACCTCTGGGAGTGATGACAAGGATTAATATATACAATGATTATACAGGGTGTCCACAAAGTTCAGGTGCAACTTAAAATAGTTGACTATTTTTTTCTATTGCTAAGATCTATGTAAGGCAGCGTTAGCCTGGGAGCAGAGTGAAATCGTTGACTATTTTAAATTACATGTGAACTTTATGGTCACCTGTGTATTATTTTATTACAATACATACTATAACCTCTGGGATGTGTCTATTAATATAGTTGGCACGTAGTAGGCACTCAAGAACTGGTAACTATTACCAGTTATCAGATCCAAGACATGCAAAAAGATGTTCATTACAGCATTTTTTTTTTTTTTTTTTTTTTTTTTTTTTGCAGTTTTTGGCTGGGACTGGGTTTGAACCTACCACCTCCGGCATATGGGGCCGGCGCCCTACTCCTTTGAGCCCATAGGTGCTGCCTGCCCCATCACAGCATTTTTTATAAATGCAAACCTCAGAAGTGGCTTCAGTGTATACCAGGGAAGAAACAATTAACATGATGCACTCATTCATTGCAAATCGTGATTCTTTTTTTGGAGATAGAGCCTCAAGCTGTCATCTGGGTAGAGAGCTATGGCATCACAGCTCACAGCAACCTCTAACTCCTGGGCTCAAGCCATTCTCCTGCCTCTGCCTCCCAAGTAGCTGGGACTACAGGCGCCCACCACAACGCCTGGCCATTTTTTTTGGTTGCAGCCATCGTTGTTGTTTGGCGGGCCCAGGCTGGATTCGAACCTGCCAGCTCAGGTGTTATGTGGCTGGCGCCTTAGCCACTTGAGCCCAAATCCTGATTCTTAAAGCAGTGGGAAAATGCTCACAAAAGAAATGTCAAGTTAAAAAAAGATTCAAATCACCAATATATATCCTAATTTATGCAAATTAAACAATACAATGCTATGCGCCTGTATAATTGAATAGGACTCTCTCCACTCTAGGAAAAATACGTTCCTGGAAGTTACAGTTTATCTGAGAGGTGAGAGTATGGATGGTTGTTATTTTCTTCTTTATTCTTTTTGTGTGTTCTAGATTTCCCACAATGAATATTTCTTGCAATTATAACATAAAAAAGCAAATATTATTACTTTTTAAAAATGATAGAAGCTGCATCGCGTTTGTCACAAAGCAACAGCTGTTGGTAACCATTAACTCCCTGCTCCGTGCATTCAGATGCCCCAGCCATGGCCTGGCATTGGGGGACAGCAATGGCCCCTGTCTGCCAGGTCAGCATCCCGGATGGGCTCCTCATGGCAGTGGGGACATCCCCGGCTGGCCAGGCTGGGGCTCCTCCCTCCTCTCTGTAGGTGTTTCCTCTGGCATTTATTCACTCACATAGCCTATAGAGTTAAAAGAGGTTTGTTTCTTTTCAGGGTGTTGAGTGCAGCCAGGGTAATTTAGTAGAAAAATGTCATGCTAATGCAATTCAAAGTTCAAATGATCTTTCATTTCTAGGGAAAGAAGAATGTGTGTGCAGTTGGAATGTTAAAATTCACTACTTGCCCTGCAATTCAAATAGAAATATGAGCTGCAGGGGCTACATAAGTCACATGAAGTACTGTGAGTGAAATGCGCAAAATGAATAAAAATGATCCGGAAGCCGTTTATTAGCATTGCTGGGGGCCAGCGGCAAACAAGAACTGGGCCGTCAGAAGCTGCTTTGGAAAGAAGGAGTGTTTGCATAAAATTACAATAATCCTGAAATAATGAGAAAGGGTGTGATCAGTGAGGTCCTTCTTAGGGATGTCATGAATGCCGCCCTCAGTCTCCCAGAGAGCTGTGCCCTTTCCCTGCCCACAAGCCCTGCCCTCCTCTCTGCTGGGTTTGGCTGCACCTATAGGTCGGTGGTGGGGGGTGAAGTCAGGGGAGGGGTTCTGTGTGCCCACAGTGCTGCCTGCTGTCTGAGGACAGGGATGAAAGTGTGGATGAGGAAATTGTAGTCCCCTGGGGCTCAGCTCAGGCCACACATGAAAAGGCGAGAGAGTGTGGTTGGCACTCAGGTAGGGGAGATAGATCCCCACCCATAGCCGCTGGCAGGTGACTGGAGGGTAGGGCTGTCCTTGGTGCATTCCGCCTCCTCCCACTCCATTTCCGGTTTCCCCCTCTGCCACAAAGAGGTGCTTGCAGAAACGCATGTTGGTTATTTATATCTGAGCATGAATTTGCCATCTTTGCTTATATGGGATTAAATTTTCAGACATAGCTGTTATGATCCATTGACATTCTTTATTCCTTTCCTCCACCAATTTTCAAAAGGGGTATGAGGCAGCAACGTGTGAAGAATTTGTCCAAATCATCACCTCTTCCTCCTCCCCTCCTCTCCCTTCTCCTCCTCCTCCTTTGACAGAGTCTCACCCTGTTGTCCCAGGCTAGAGTGCCATGGACTCAGCCTCGCTCACAGCAACCTCAAACTTTGGGTTCAAGTGATCCTCCTGCCTCAGTCTCCTAAATAGCTGGGACTACAGGTGCCCGCCACAACACCAGGCTAATTTTTCTATTTTTAGTAAAGATGGGGGTTTCACTCTTGCTCAGGCTGCTCATGAACTCCTGAGCTCAAGTACTCAGCCTCCCAGAGTACTAGGATTATAGGTTGAGCCACTACACCCAGCCCCAAGTTTTCTTTTTTAGAAAAATCAAATTCATTCTATCACTAAGAGATCATCTTGAATCACCACCAACACATCCTGCTTTCATGACTTCCCTATAGTTGTTGTGGTCTGAATTGTGTCTCACTCTTGCCCAATTCAAGTGTTGAAGGCCTAACCCCTAACATGACTGTATTCAGAGATAAGGACTAGAAGGAATTAAGATTAGATGAGGTCATAAGGGTGAGTCCCTGATCCCAGGCACAGGAAGAGGAGGTCGTGTGAGTACACAGTGAGATTACGGCGACCTACAAGACAAGAGAAGAGGACTCAGAATGAACCCCACCTTGATCTTGGACTTACAGTATCCCAAAATAATGAGGACAGGAGAACTATGACTATTACATTTCTGATGTTTAAGCCACCCAGTAGCTTTTTGTTATGGAAGTTGGAGAAGACGAATATAATCTTTTACAAACAAGCAAATCCCAAGGTAACAGTGAGGGGATGAAATCTTTACTTATGCAAAGGCAGTAATATAACAACTTAAAAAAACTGAAAAAAGATTCCAGTCCTGTGTGTGTGCATGTGCACACGTGTGTGTCTACACACAGCCAAGAGTATAGGTGTTCTTTCTTTAGAGAGTGTTAATTTTCCATTATGTTTCATCTAAGTGGGCTGAAAAATATCCATGTTTCATAGTAGGGTAGAGGAGTGAAATGTGTAGATTTAGCGGTGGTGGTGAGCGGGGGTGTTTAGGAGGTGAGAAGAAACGAAGAAGAAGAACTATTTTTCTTTTTATTTTGCATCTGGTCCCAAGAGCCAAAAGGAAAAAAATCACAATTATTTGTAATTGCATACCCCAATATATCTGTTACGCGTTGCTATGCAAATCGTCTATCGTAGAGCACTAGTTTTGCAAAGGGACATTAATGGGAGATAATAAAGAGTGTCTTTGGTCAAATGAGTTTATGCACTGCTTTGCATGAGTTTTCAAAGCTTGTGCATCATGACTCTCTAAGAGGCACACACGGCCTTCAGTAGGTCCCTACCTATTAGACCAAGACCCTCTTTTCATTGTTTATTTTCAGAATCATGCTCAGAGCCGTGGTACTACAGCTGTGGTATTACAGCTCCATGGAAGGCCATGGAGTAGAAGTCACAATCCCATTCTGTACCCGTTTTTCTACTCATCTGTTGCATAATCTTCAGCAAGTCACCCCTTGGCGCTGCAGTAACTTTGCAACAAAATGAATGGTTGATTTGTACCTGCTGACTCTTTCCCTCTCCTCGCCCTGTGACTCTGAGTCTGTGACTTCATGGCTCTCCTGATGCACTTAGACTCTTGGGCAAGTCATCCATTTAAGTACAGAAATGCTCAGCTTACCTTTCACAGAGGTCTCTTGTCAAGAGTAAATGAATTAATGCAGGTAAAAGTACTTAGAAAAAATAAAGTGCTAAATAATTTCCAATGCCTTCAGGGAATGGGTTATGACTTCCCTGCCATTCTAAGTGCTGCACAAACTAGGTGGAACAGTGTGAAGAATGATGTACCACTCAGAATTCAAACTCTGGAATCAGACGGCGTGGATTCAAATCCCACCTCTGCTTTGAATTCTGGAATGGTCTTGGGTGGGTTATCAAGGACTTGTGCCTCAGTTTTCTTGCATTAAAGTGGA
Organism: Loris lydekkerianus; assembly: GCA_963574355.1. Classification (NCBI taxonomy): domain Eukaryota; kingdom Metazoa; phylum Chordata; class Mammalia; order Primates; family Lorisidae; genus Loris; species Loris lydekkerianus. Next base: position 15,502 of record CAUYPK010130999.1, on the reverse strand, counting down.
AATACTTTATCCTGTAATTGCTGAAGAATAAATGAAATAATACGGGTAAAATGCAAAAAAAAAAAAAATATATATATATATATATATATTGCTTGGTATTTAGTTAACTCCCTGGGTATGTTAACTATTCTTCCATTTCATCATCATCTTCATCATTAATCATCATTAACAGTGTCATTGTTTTATTTTGGAGACAGTTTTGCTGAGATGTGATCAGAGTTTCACCTGAGATCATAGGTGATCCACCTGCCCCAGCCTCTGAAGTAGCTGGAACAGGTGCCCACCAAAACACCTCATTAATTTTTCCATTTTGGGTAGAGACAGGATCTTGATCTTGCTCTGCTCTTGAACTTCTGAGCTCAAGTGATCCTCCCACCATGGCCTCCCAGAGTGCTAGGATTACAGGCATGAGCCGTTGTACCTGGCCTGTTTTGATCTTTATTTTGAAGCTCTGAAAGATATGTAGAAGAAACAAATATGGAGTTTTGATTGTGCTGCCTTTGGAGACAAGCTTGAGTGAGGACATATTTGATTTGAGGCTGCCCTGGACAGTGATGGGTTTGCTCAGTGCATGGCTGTGTCTAAGGCTTTTAAACTCATCAGATGAGCTGGATGTCCCCTCAACTCTCTGCTGGCCTCTATCAGCTGATAAGCTAAACAAGTGGATTGGCCTTGCTGTGATGACTGCTTACTGGGCACTCCATTTTGCAAGACATAGTGCTAACTTTAAGGCAGAGATAAAAAAGCAGGGAACTCCCCACGAAGTTACAATTACAATTCAGAGAGAAACAAAAGTTGTTAGCTCCCCAAACAATGCAAGGGAAACAAACATCAGTGAGGTGGATTTGGAAGGCAGAGATGAAAGGAGAACATTAGGAATAAAGACCCACAAGTAGGCACGTTGTGTTGAAGGTGGGGGAGGATACTGAGTTAGCATGTGGCAGGGCATGCGTTGGAGGGTAGGCTGTAGAATATTAGGCAGAGAAATTCAGACCTCATACAAGAAAAAATCAGCAAAAGACAAATCGCTTTTCTTTTTAAACTGTCTGCTTTCTCCTTGTGAAAACAAAAAGGTCATACAATGAAAGTGAGTCATCATTCTTTTCCACTCACTTAGCGTTCGGCATAAATCAACATTTGCCTTGGGTGAACGGGCAGGTAGTTATTTGCAAGGCTGAGTCAAGTTGTGCAGCCGGATGTGGGTGATGCCGGCAGCCCGCCTTTCCCTGAAACTGGCCAGGGTCCTGTTCAGTGGAAATGTACTAGGGCCAGAGGGTTGGCGGGCATGACGTTCCTGGAGGACGGTGGGAACAGAGCTCCCACACTGTAGGGACTCTCATAGAAGAGTTGGCGGTGAGGAAAATGCTCCTGGAGCAGTGTAGGGGTGTCTGGAATTTTAACTTATACTACTTAACTTATATATTTTAACCTATACCGTTGGATAAATGATTGTTATCATAGAGCAAGGAGAAGTGCTTTCATCAGGATGAATAAAAAAAGGATAAATCGTCTTCACCTCACACCTCTAGAAATTTGGACCTTCAATGGGGGCAATTAAAAGCCCATTAAACACGGTCACTGTGCCTCTGGTGAGGGCATCGGTCCTGTGCTTTCCATGTCAGCAGTGCCAGCCCCCTTCCTTGACGAACCTGCTGACCAATGTGGGCAGTCAGCTATTTAAGCAGAAGTGATTTTTTGTGAAAATCTATGTATTATTTAATGCCTTTGCCCTTTCCCTCAGCTCTCCCCTTTCACAAGCTTCTCGGCCAGGATTTCAATCTGCTTTTGATGCTTTGCAAAAAGAAAGGCACAGCAAACTCCGGTGGGAATCACGACTCCGTCCCTGATGTCTGGAGTCTCTTAATTTATGGCACTTTCATGCTGGGGTTCTGCAGCCCTTTAATGGGGCTTGCCGTAAAGTTTGGGCAGGGAGAAATCATGCCACTTAGAAATGGTTCTGCTTTGACAATCTCTGCTTTACTAGGAGTTTTTCTTCTCTTTTGTCTTTAAAGCCAGAGCCATTTCCTAGAATAAATGTTGCCTGAACACCGCAGAGGAGAGAGGCAAAATCAAGGCTCTGGAAGATTCAGATACCAACAGTGCACTCAAGTGACTTGGGCAGTTCATTGACCAATCAACAAATATATAATGCTCTCCTACCCCTAGGAAGGTTTAATGCCAGGAACTGTGGGAGTATCAAATGTGAATGAAGTCCTGCCCCTCCAACTCTCAAAACTCAATAGCTTCTCACTGTTTTAAACTGTTGCCAACTCCCAGCCAGGCTTGTTACCTTGGTGCACAAGTCCTCATCTGGACTAACCTGACAGACCTTTCTGCACAGACCCGCGCTCCTGCCAACCTGCAATTCCTTCTGCTCTATTTATCTGAGGATAAATCCCCTTGGACCTGTGGCTTCCTACCCAGCCACTTCCGTCTATCACAGTTTTTCATTTTTACTGGTCAGTTTCACACACACCTCCTCCAGGAAGGATGCCCTGCCTGGAGCCCAGCTGTGCATGACCTTTGTTCCTTTCAGCCCTGGTGGTGCTCTGTACAGTGCTTGGCAGAGCAGGAAGATGGCTGGCTAATCAGTCGTCTATTATTATAATTGCCAATTGACTAATTTAACAGGGGTCCCCTGTTAAAGGACTCTTGGGGTCCCATAGGAATGTCAGGGTCAAAGTGATGGGGAGAAGACTTGGTTTGAACCCAGACAATAATTCTGAGGATGACGGTAATGAGGGAAATTGAACTGAATTGTCAAACAGGTAAAATAGTAAGCATTAGAAGGCGTGCAGGTTCATGACCACAAAAGTAGCGACATGTTCATTAACAGCCCAGGATACACCACACTGAGATGAGTATTTTTCTTCAAAGTGGTCCCTTTCGGAGACTTACTTCACTGAAGCTGAAGATCCCAGCCCTGGCTGAGCCCCTCCAGCCCACCCCTCACTAGTCCTGCCATTGTGACTCTCACCAGTCTGAACAGTTTCCACTCAATGGAGTGTCAGGGACGCCAATAGTGTCCCCAGGACTGTGCTGAGCACAAGGAGACATAAAAGGCCATTTGTGCTTTGTATGAGTTTATAACTATGCTGGGAAGAAGTCTATGAAAAAAATCAAATCATAATGCAAATCAGTCCACGAGATAGTACTGAAAGGAGTCATGTAGATAAGAAAGGCTTTCTGGATTTAGGGAGGAGGGTGTGGGTGGGGGCTTGGGCATTCTGGCTTGGGGACATGAAATGTCTAACATCGCCACTCACGATCTCTCTCCTCACATCTCTGAATGAGCCCTGGATCCTGACTCTTCCTTTTGGTGCATATCCTCAGCCTGCTCTGTGTCCCAGGCAAACGATCTCAGTCAACTTGGCCTTTTTGCTTTCTCTAGACACCTCTGTCTAACCAGTTGTCTATTATTACATTCTGTTGCTTTTATCTCTAAGGTTAGCCTATAAATAGTACCTTGGGCCCTCAAAGGCTTTATTTTTTCCAACATTATTTGAGTTACCTATGGGCTGCATGACAAACTACCCCCAAACTTAGCAACTTAAAACAACAGCTGTTTTAATGTACTTTATGATTTTTTTTTGCAGTTTTTGGCCAGGACTTGGTTTGAACCTGCCACCTCCAGTATATGGGGCCAGCACCCTACTCCTTTGAGCCATAGGTGCCACCCTCAATATACTTTATGATTTTGTGACCCATGACTGGCATGGAGCAATTATTCAGTCTCACATGTTATCCACAGAGGCATTTGCTGGTGTTCACTGGAAGGTCGGCAGGGCTGGAGAGTGCAAGCTGGTTGCACTTTCATATGCTGTTGAGGAATGCTAGAATGCTGAGCTCACCTGAAACCACTGACTGGGACTATGCATGGACTCTCCAGCATGGTGACCTCAAGGTGGTCAGATCTCTAAAATGGGAACTCAAAGCTGCCAGGAAAAAAAGAAAAAACAAAACAAACAAACAAAAAACCCCCAAAACTCCCAGAGACCATAAGCAAAACCTGCTCCTCCTTTAAGCCTGGGTCTATCAAAGGGTACAACACACTTTTGCCACATATCACTGGTCATGTTATCCTGGAACCAGCCTAGGGTCAAGCGGAAGTGACACAGATCCCACCTAGAGGTGGAATAGCTGTCAGAGGACTTGTGGCCATTCTGAAATTTATCATATATATTATATTTTTTATTTTGACAGTAGGGGGCAATGGGAAGACTGTGGTGCCTGGTTCTGCTTTCTTACTATCCCCCCATGTGAGCATGAGAGAACCCCTTCACATCTCCAAGTCTCAGAACTTGGTGGGTTCAGCAGTTCTCAAAGTGCAGTCCCCAGACAAGCAGCATCAGCTTCACCTGGAAACTTGTTAGAAAAACTCTCAGCCCCTCCTCCAGAACCAATGAATTTAAAATCTTGAGTGGTACCCAGAAATTTACATTTTCCAAGTCCTTCACGTGATTCTGTTGTGTGTAAAGCTTTGAGAACCCCTGGAGTGGGTGATCTCCAAGGGTCCTTTTAGGTGACTTCCTAAGATTCTAACTACAGAAGCACCCTGTCATTCCACATGACCAGAATTGAACAGTCAACTCATTGAAAAAGAATCAATTAAAGTTGAGAAATGCTACTTACATACTTGAAACTTTTAATTTTAATGAAAGGAAGCTGATCTTTTGATGTTGGGTCAAGGCCTTTCTTTGAGTACGAGTCTGTGGGTTAGATTTCTATGACTTTTCTGTATAAACCACAAGTTCAATGCCTGATCTAAGATTTTCAGGTTTCTTAAAAGCAAAACAAGAACTCAAGGTTTTGTAAAGGCATCTGAGCAGTCCATTTGAGTGACTCGTCTTTACGGACTATTTCCGAGTATCTGACTTATTGGTTTACATAATATGTCAACAGCCAACGTTTGTAACATTTCATTCAATTAAGTCACGAGAATCACTGGAATAAAAAAGTTTGGGAACAGACTCAACTGGTGGGAAGAGAAGGCCAAGTGCACCCAACAGTAGTCTACTCATCCTTCGCATTCACTTGGCTGTGGGTATCCGCTGCTCAGTTTTAAGGACAAGATAAGGTTCCCGTGGAGAGTTGACAGAGCTGAAACTGAGTCAAAGAGTTTCTCCTGCGTTGTTGGTTCCTCCTTACCAAAACTCCTGTCTTCTTCTCTCTCATTTTTTGCATCCTTGACATATATTTAATTCAAACCCTTTACACCTAACCCTGAGCAGCTACAAAAGCACCCAGTCTGATCTCACTGCCTGGACACCTTATAGCATCTGCAAAAATGGCTGCTTACAAAAATCATGTCACTCCCGTTCTCAGCAGGACATAGTGAGGAGAACACTGGATTGAGAAGCTAAAGACTTGGTTTGGGTCTCAATCTCTTAAGTCTAGTTGTGGGCCAGAGGACGACTCACATACTTTCTGGAGATCCTTTCCCTCACACAAGTCACAAGCAACCTGTATCACACACCTCTCAGAGGTGATTGTAAGGATTGCATGGCCTTAAGTAGGGGAAAGTGTTTTGAGTTTTGAAACCTGAACAGAGCTCTATGATTTTAATTTTTTTTATCACTATGTGATAAAGCCCCGTCTTTTCACTGTAGCATCCAGCAATCTGTACCTAGCTCATCTTTCTAGTTTTTTTCTCAAAGCTGCCATAAGTGCCCTTTCTATTCTAGTGAGACCACACTGCTCAAGATCTCATATGCTGAGTTTCCTACCATTATGCCTTTGGCTACTGCCCCCGCCAAAGGCCTTTTTCCTTTTCTTAGCTCCTTGAACTTCCCCCTCGAGGACCAACTTGTACTTCCAGAAATGATTCCATAACTAGGTTGGTTTACCTTCCTCTGAGTGGGTCTTTCCCGGAGACACCCACTCACAATGAAAGGGCAGAACATGAGGGCAAGTCAAACCAAGAAATCTCCCCCGGCCTCCTGAGACCCGTGGAGAAGAGAAACACAGAAGTTTTCTAACCAAAAAAGAAACACTCAGTGTTATTATTTCTCACTGCCTTAGGCAGGGTTTGGCACATCTTGGAAATAGATAAGAAAGTATTTTCTCTTGCCAGCCTGCAGATCACCGAAGAAATTAACCTTTTTCCTTATTTTGTTGGGACAGGATTGCATGCTTGCTAATGGAAGTTAGAGGGTGCAGCAGTAACATCATGGGCTCGGTGTATGGTGGCCCCATGGAGTCAACTCTTTTGTGGTCCTCTGGTGGTTGGGATTACTCTTACTGAGACAAGCCAGGCTCGGCATGCAGGCACCAGGAAGCCTCAAATCCTTTTACAATGTGCACAAGCTGGTCACATTCTTACATTCTCAACACGGCACTGAGGCCTGTGTCATTTAGGATTCTAGTTAGGTGCAGGCCACAGAAAACCTGACTGAGAGTGGCTTGAGTAAATGAAGGGGTTAATGTAGGCAATGCCACATGTGCTTTGGGCACATCAGGCTTCAGATGTAGCGGCTCCAGCAGGTCCCTGGAGATGCAGACCCCTCTCTGTTCCTGCTCTATCATCTTTAACATCCTTAGAACTTTGTCTTTCATTGCAAGATGATTTCTGTGCCTTTGGGCATGGGATCACGTTCGATCACGTTCAAGCAAGGTAAAAACAAGGTCAAGTGGCAAAGCATGTGACACCAAGCCTATTTCTTTTAAAGACCTTTCCTGGAAGAAGAGCTCATTTACCAGCAGTTCATACCCAGTATCTTGTAGAATTGATGGTTATTTATTGATTTATTTGCAGTTTTTGCTTAGGGCTGGGTTTGAACCCGCCACCTCCAGTATATGGGGCTGGTGCCCTACTCCTTTGAGCCACAGGCACCACCCTTGGTTATTTATTTTTAATATTGCTGTTGCATAAAAACTCTTCCCAGTAACTTTTGCTTCATCTCATTGTTTAGATCTGGGTCAGATGGACAACCTTGCCTGGGGTAGAGTCTGGAAAATTGAGTATCTTTGCCTGGACACATTGCCATGCTCAAATAGGATTGGGCTTCTGCCAGGAGGAAAGCAAGAATAGATTAGGAGAGTCTACATCACGCTGAGGTTCAGACTTGGGTATTATCACTACATTGCACCACTCGGCTAGCTCTACATTTAAAACCTACAGACCCCTACTGTATTAGGGGTCATTAGGTGACCAAGGAAAGCAAGTCTCACTTTAAGGCAACTTTTTTTTGGAAAGTTTCAAGCCACATGGCCTTCCAAATCCATTCCAAAGACCACAACCTTTAAGACTCCTTATTCACACTTGTCCTCACCCCACATTTGCTGTGTGCCCTGTTCACTTGATGTTCAACTTGGGTAGAAGTCATTCTCCACCCAAGCAAATGATACATTCCATCAAGGACTGAATTATATTTTACTTCTCTTTTGTATTCCGAATGGGCCCCCACATATGTGGTTTGCCAATTAGATGGTCCCTGTCTGGTTCATAGGAAATGGAGTCATGGAGATAACCTTGAGTTAGATATTCGTGAGACAGTTGGCAGCTATGTTTCTGGGTCTAAGAGTCTGGTTGAGGGACCAATAAGAGATAAAATTAGGAAAGTCATCCATTCATTTAAGCCTTTAATGTTTTTATTAACTAGCTATTGTACATCAGGCTGAAACTGCAGTTCTTAATTCTGTATTCTAGTTGCTTAAAAGCAAAGATAGACTCAAATACTAATAGGATATGAAGTTGTAACTCTTCAATGAATCATAATTATTGATTCCCTGCAGACAGAGCACCTTCAATCTGCCCAGCATGTGGACAGAAGGGTGGAACATTTGGGAGATGATTAGGTAATGAAAGCTGAGCTCTTTGGAATGAGACCAAAGAATTTGGTTCCTTCCACTATGTGAGGACTCAGCAAGCAGACACCAAAACAGGCCCTCACCAGACATCCAATCTGCTGGTGCCTTGATCTTGAACTTCCCATCCTTTAGACCTATGGGAAATAAGTTTTTGTTAAGCCATCCAGTTTATAGGATTTTATTGTGGCAGCCAGAAGAGACTAAGACACATGACAATTTATATTTTTCCATTAAAAATAAGGTACATAGAACTGCCAAGGGCACAAATAGTGGAATTAGGTGTCTCTTCAAGGTCAGCACCCTTTCCATTTGCCTCATCCTTCATTCTGCTCTTCTCTGCTTCTTACCCAAGGCTGCTGCACTTTGCTACCCTAAGAAAATGTCTTGACCCTGGGAACCCTCAGCCATCCGCATTCCCTGTGGTTCTCCAAAGGATCACACCTTTGTGGTCTTGTGCCTGGTTTTGGAGGATGAACACACACTGTGTGCATAGAAAAGGGTGTCTAAGTGTGTGGTGGGGTTGGGATGACTTCAGCTATTTCACTGGAAAGAACTCAACCAAGGCACAAGATAGAAGTCTTCTCAATATAGGAGGAAGAGGAAATTCTGGTGCTATAAACAGAACTGGGTGTCCCCCACAATGTTACCTGCTGAGACTCTAGCCTCTAAGGGGGTGGTATATGGAGATGAGGCTCCTGGGAAGTGATTAGGTTTAGATGAGGCACGAAGGTGAGGTCATGATGGGAATAGTACCTTAATGAGAGGTACTCACACCAGGAAGAGGTGATGTGAACGCACAATCAATGAGATGACAGCTGCCCACAGTCAGGAGAAGAGGCCTCAGAGTGAAGCCACCTTGCTGGCACCTTAATCTGTTGATTTCTTGATCTGCTGGTTTCACAATTTGTGATATTCCAACCATCTCAATGGGAGACCTTGGCCTAAATCACAGACCTTCCATCCAAAGGCCACTGTCCCCACTTACCTCTCCAGACCCAGTGTCAAACATGTAGCTCATATGCTGGGAAATCAGATCACTAGACTCTCCATTTCCTAGAAAACCCCAAACAAGGCCTTTGCAGCCTGCCCACTGGGGAGCCCCATTGTACACTTAGTGATGTCATTATGGTGTCTCCTTGTCATTACCAGCGTCACCGTTACTTTGTCTAGCTGTCTTTATTGCATGCAAACTGGCTAGGTGCTGATCCCATGAGTTTCACAGAACACGTGCTCACAGGGTAAAGAGGTCCCAGGCAGGTAATTTTGTCCCACCAGGCTATTCACACCCACCAGAGTTTCTTTGACATCGGGGCAGCTGTGAGCACAAAGCTGGAGTCACAAGACCTCAAGATGTGGCTTCCCTGTGACATCCTCTTGTCTGCATTTCAAGCGATTTTGTACAATTACTGCTGCTGGGAAAATATGGAATTAATCAACAATGAGTATGAAAGAAAAGAAAGTCTGTTACCCAAAAGCTTTCTGCACAATGAATAGTTTTTGAATCAGGGATGTAGGAGAAACTTATTGGGTACTGCTTTGCTCATTTTGGCACAGAATTCTTGTTCATTGGCTGTAGCTGAAGGAAAGGCGGGGCATGTCGAAGGCCTCCCTGACCAGGACCAGCTCTGTGCTGCTGTCTAAGCTTTGGTCCTTTATCCTTCCCCATTGACCAGAAGTGGAAAATGTTAGGAAAGGGAGCAGCTCCTGTCACTTTCCAACCACAGAAACCGTCTAGTAGAAAGGGCAGAGAGAGACCCAGAGCTCACAGCTTGAAACCGAATAACCAAATAAATATACATCTCTTTTGATTTGTTTCTTCCCATTGGTTTGAGCCTCTGGGCCCACAGTACCTCCCTCTGCCTTTTCTTAGGTACTTGGGCTGGCGGTTTATTAAAGAAATCAAACAGGGAGGTGCCTGTGGCCCAAAGGAGCAGGGCACTGGCCCCTTATACCAGAGGTGGCGGGTTCAAACCCGGCCCAAGACAAAAAAACAAACAAACAAACAATAAAACAAACACCTGCAATAAATAAATAAATAATAAATAAATACATAAAAAGAAATCAAACATTTAAAGTATGTCAGAGTTTGGCCCATCTTGTCCAAATACCTGGGTTCTCCAAGCTTGGACTTAGTGCTTGTTAGTTCTGTGAGTCACACCAAGTTTTTAAAAATCTCCAAGCCTCAGCATGTTCATATGTGAAATGGGCGCAACAATGGCACAATAAGGATATGGCGAACTGAAGGGAATAGTGCTTGTAGCACTTGGCAGTTCCTGCCATGTCGTAAATGCTCAGTCATGTTAACTATGATGATGAATCTAGCCCTTTTGAGAAAAGAGGGTGTTGGAGGTGACACCATTATCTGACACTAAAATTCACGTGTGGTTCTGTTTTGCTAAATACTAGTGTTCCTGGCAGAGCAGCACTGCCTCAATTTATGCAGCAGATTTTTCGTATATTCTTTCTGACTCTTTTGGCCTAGTATCTTTTCGGTTTCAATTTGCATCAGCCCAGAGTCTATCCTCACTCATCCTTATTCCATCTCCCCGGTTTTAAATGCACAGGACACTAAAACTAATAACAAACCAGGGGCTTTACATAATAAGACGCAGATGACACTGCAGGCTAGAATACAGATCAGGGAGGGCCTCTCTTCCCGCAGAGGTGAACGACAGAGACAGAGGCGCATTTGTTAGCAAGCACTTCATCGCGAACAGTGTGGGTTTTACGCTGTTTAAAAAGGACGAGAGGGCCCACACAGAGCCCAAGTCAGGCCTGTTTGAAGAGAGAAAGAGAGAGAGTGAGCCAGACAGAGAAGGAGGTAATGGGCTTTGGAAAGACCTACCTTGTTGCTTTCTTAATGGTCCCTCCCAAGCCTCGTGCTAAAAGCGAGTTAGTGAAAGGGTCAGATCTGCCAAAGAGAGCCGGGTCTGAAAGCAATTTCATCTCCCAAGGAAAATCCAGGGAAGCCAATTTCCCAGCCCAGATTTCAGCTTTTCATGCGACAGCAGGGGCAGGGAAGGAAGAAAGACTCTCTGCGGAGATGAGTGAGGAGGAACATGGAACAGGGAGGGCAGGGCCGCGGGCTACTCTCTGCACGCCTGTGTGCGCGGGTGTGTCTAGGCACAGCTGTCCTGTGTCATTCTTGGAGGAGAAAGCCGTGGCACGGACCCAGCAGGCCTGATTCCTCTGATAATTAATTAATTAACTTTTCTGAGACAGAATCTCACTCTGCTGCCCTGGGTAGAGTGCCATGGCCTCAGCCTGGCTCACAGCAAACCTCAAACTCCTGGGCTCTTGCCTCTGCCTCCTAAGTGGCTGGGACTATAGTCGCCCGCCACAATGCCTGTCTGTTTTTTTTTTTTTCTGTTTTTAGGAGAGATGGGATCTCGCTCCTGGCTCAGGCTGGTCTTTACTCCTGAGCTCAAGCAATCCTCCCTTATTGGCCACCGTGCCCGGCCCTGATTTCTGTTTAGCCGCATGACCTGGTGCTTCTGGGCACGTCCCTGCCTAAGTGTTCTTCTCCGTGTGAAGCAAAGGTGAGGCTGGAAGCTCTTTTGGTTTCCTACCTGCACTGCCGTTGTGGGATGTGCATTCCCTGCCTGAGGACCGATGACTCTGCCACTGGGATTTCAAAAGGGTTTCTGGGCACATAGTTTGCTTCCAAGGGTGTCTCTTGTCCCGTTGTTGCTGACACTTGATTCCTTGCCAGATCATCACTGCGGGCAGGACAGCCTGCGCCATCATCTGCACTTGGCAGGTAGAGCCACGCTGAGCTTCAGGATCTGGCTCCCTTGGCACTGGGAAGAAAGGAAGTTGCTGGCAGCTCTGAGAGGCTAAAGGAGCCAAGTGTCTGGGACAGGAGTGATAGCAAGTGGTTCACTTGCAGGTCCTTTGTGGAGGAGCAGAGGAGGGGGTGGAGCGTTCCTGCCACACTGTGTTCTGGAGAGGAAGGGAGGAAGACCCCTGCAGGTTTGTAGACGAGCCTGTCACAGAGCTCACGTTGGCCCTCCGTGCTGGGCAGGCTCTGTCACTGTCCTAGTGCACGGCGAGGCTGCCAGGCTCTGAGCCTGCTCCATCTCCAGGGTGGCAGGGCCCCTGCTATGGCTGAGTCTTCAGTAAAGAAGTTGGCCAGGCTGTATTCACATTAGCTGCAATAATTACAATACAAACCTGTAAACGTGGCGAGGAGGCTAATGTATACCAAGGATGCTGTCGATGCTGGGTGAGCCTCTGAAGCTCCAATTACAAGACAAATATCTGTATGAACTGACTGCCAGCAAATGCCCTGGTTGATATTCTGACAACAGAAGCTAACTCGTTACTCTTCCCTTTCAGCATAAAGGAGGGGGAAAGAAATGAAAGGCCACCGTCTCTTCCTATTAATAACCTGGCTTGATTCTTCTTCTAAAACCACAAATGCCTAATGGGTCAGGTTCTCAGCCGGGCATGCATGAATGACATTAAGCTTGACTTACGTGGCTATGTTGGCTCACGAAGAAAGGAATAGAAAGAAAGAAAAATGACCTGCTATTACAGCAAGGGATACTGATATTAAACCAATGGAAGGACTTTCTTGCCTGCTAGAAACCTGAGACTTTGAAAAGAATCATTCTCTGTGGTGGATGAATCAAGCATCCGTCTGGATTCTGAAGTCGAATAATCTGACTTCAGTGACAATTTAGCCTTTTCCTAAACTGTAGGGTGTCAGACCAGTGACTTTATAAATTTCAAATAGGTCATCTATAACATGGAGCCATGAATACTCTCAAGGTGGTAGAAATGTTAAGAAAATTCAATGAGAAAATGTACTAGAAGTGGCTAGCTAGCACTTTGGTAGTCTTAGAGGATCCTGGGGGATATTCTGTGTGTATCAGGTACAAAGGAAATTAGAGTATGACTGTTTTACCCAATTAGCCTCTGTGGTGCAATTCTAATCCTGCATCCATAGAAGTCCCGGAACATCTGGAGTTTAGAGCCATTGAATCCTCTAATAAGTTGGTCTCTGGAAACAAATCTAGTCTTTGGAATCGGAGTGACTCATATTTTAACCCTGGTTTTTATAGCTGCTACGGTTTGGGGTGTCCCCCCAAACGTGTATGTTGGAAATTTAACTCCCAAAGCAATAACGCTGAAGATAGCACCTTCAAGATGTGGTTAGGGCTCTGTCCTTATGAACAGATTTATGCTGTTACCACAGGAGTGGGTCAGTTATCACCAGAGTGGGTTCCTGATCAAAGGATGACTTTGGATTCCTTCCTTTTCCCCCTCCCCCTTGCCACGTGATGCTTTCTTCCACAGTAGGACAAGAAAGCTCAAACGCTGGCCCCTTAACCTTGGACTTTCCAGCCTTCAGACCCCTAAGTAATAAATCTCTGTTCTTTATAAATGACCCAGTCTCAGGTCATTTATAAAGAACGTTGTCTTTATAGCGTCTCTGTTACGTCAACATAAAACTGACTAAAACGTTATCCTAGAGAAGTGCCACAGTCCCTCAGAGCCTCAGCGCCCACTTTCGCAACATGGAGCTACAGTTCCTGCTGGTCCCTCCTTGTGTGGAAAAAACTGAGCTGACTCTTAACACAGTTAGTGCCTGATACACTAGCCCACCCTACAGTCTTCCTCCTCCTCCCCCTCCTGAAGCAATTCTAAACTCCAGGTAGCTAATTTCCTCCCAGTCGTGATCTGCAGGCCTGGAGGACATGCTATACTTCTGGATAATGCCCATTGACCTTGCACACAGTAAGACGCTGTACAATTAAAATGTTGTTATTGTTATGATCAAGGGTGGGGCCAGGAGCAACCGATGGCGGGATTCTGCCATGAAAATAGCAGGAAGTAGAGTTTGATAACAAAGCTGGTACTAGGCACATCTAAGAAAGGGAGTCGTTAAGCATTTTCAGAACCTACTGTTTATTTGCCAGACCCTTTCTTGGACACTTTATGCAATTGTATGCAGTCGTGATATGGGGGTGTCAGTACTAGAATGTGACTCCTAGAATGATTATCATGCTTTGCCCAGGACATATAATTTATAAATCAGATGGTTTCTTTCCCATAGACTGTAAGCTCCTTAATAGCAGAGCCCATGTTTTATAAAACTTGTTTCTCCACAGCTTCTGGAATAGTGTGTCAGAGGAATTTGAGACATACTTATTGAGTAGGTGGGTGTGTGATTATATTCATTTGTTTATCAGTTTAACTTTTTAAATTGACTGTTACTTGTTCCAGACACTGGGGCTCACAGAGCTCAGGGCTAGCAGGGGAAAGCGAAGGCAACTCTTAAGGTGTGACCAGGTGGAGGAGGAACTGGAGAAGGTGGTCTATGGGTTAAAAGCCACCTGTGAACCATCTGATACTCTAGCCACCCTACAATTGTCAATATGAGCTTGGTGTGACCATGACGTCCCGTGCTCATGAAGGACAAGGTTTTCTAAGGGTAAACCTGTAGGTATTTTGATAACGCCTGTGACCTTGAGCCTGGGAGACCACTTGACTGTGAACCTATAGGTACTTTGAGAAGGCCTGTGACCTTGAGCCTGGGAGACCACTTGACTGTGAACCTGTAGGTACTTTGACAACGCCTGTGACCTTGAGCCTGGGAGACCACTTGACTGTGAACCTGTAGGTACTTTGAGAAGGTCTGTGACCTTGAGCCTGGGAGGCCACTTGACTGTGAACCTGTAGGTACTTTGAGAAGGCCTGTGACCTGGAGCCTGGGAGGCCACTTGACTGTGCTTTTTTCTCTGCCCCCCCCCACCTCCCTCAATTAATAGAATGTATTTTTCAGAGCAGTTTTTGGTTGGAAGAAAAATTAAGCCTCAAATACAGAGAGTTCCTCTTATTAGAAGTTTGCATTAGTATGGTGTATTTGCTACAATTTTGGAGCCAATGTTGAGGTGATTACTATTAAAGGTACCCGCCATTACAGTATCATGCAGAATGGTTCCACTGCCCTAGAACCATCAGCTACTTATTTCTCTATCCCTCCATGCCCCCAGCCAGCCCCTGACAACCACTCACCATTTTATTATCTCCATCCTTTTGCCTTTTTCAGAATGGGTATAGTTGCAGCCATATAAGATTCTTCCCTTTTTGCAATTCCTTTCTGTTTCAGTTTAATTCAGTTACTGCCTCCATCCCACAGTGATGGAACCAAGAACCTTCTGTCCCTCCGTGGTCATCTGGGCTCACTCATGTAATTGAGAGGCTGAGATGTACACATAAGATAAAAGTGTTCTCACTTAGCAAGTAAGATGGATCTGCCGTCAGCCCAGAGGGGAGATTGGATCTTTGCAAGGTTCCTTGATTCAATAAAAACACATTTAATCACTTAAATGCTTTTGGATGATGAGCTGGGGGATCTTATCGCTTAAGCCAACTCTTATCAGTTCCTGATGTGTTCTGAATAGGAGAGCCTAGAGGGCTGGGGCATGGGTGATTTTGTTTTGTTGCACTTATCTGTTTGAACCATCCACTTTTTTTTTTTTTTATTGTTACTATTAAATCATAGCTGTGTACATTAATGCGATCATGGGGCACCATACACTGGTTTTATAGACCGTTTGACACATTTTCATCACACTGGTTAACATAGCCTTCCTAGCATTTTCTTAGTTATTGTGTTAAGACATTGACATTCTACATTTACTAAGTTTTCATCCACTTTTGTACTTAAGATGATCCAAATTCA
>CAUYPK010130996.1:0-28358 GCA_963574355.1 Loris lydekkerianus | reverse complement strand
GGTGGCGTATGTGACAAACCCAAAGCCCCTGGAGCGCTTGGTGTTTGGATCTCTCATTACCACGCAGTCTGTGAGCATTCCCCATTGCTCAAAATGGCTCCTCAGACTCTCATCAGTCGTTTCAAAGCTCAACCCTCCAATGAATAGCTTCCGCAGCTGTTCGGGCTCTTTAGGAGACTCTGACTTAGACATGAAGGCAGTGGGAACAGAGACTTTAACGATGCTTCCTCGGCAGCGTCCACAGGCAGAAAGGAGTAAGCTAACGAACGTATCCCATGAGGGGTTTTTCTTCATATATCTTGAATCTTTGTTATTAGATGCAAACCCTTGAGGATATGTTTTCTTCATCAGTTGACTATATTATCAGTATGAAACAACCTTCTTTAATCCCTATCAATTTCGTTGCTCTGAAATCTATTTTGATATTAATACAGTCCCTTCATCTTTTTTTAAAGATGCAAATGGTGGCCTTTAATATAAAATAGGTGACAAAATAGGACCAAACCTTCAAAGAGTAGTGCTGACCCAGCCTTTCACAGGACCATTAAACTTGATCTACTTACAGAATAAATCAATATATTTACATTTTTGTTTGCCCTGAAAACCCAAGGCAGGCCTGAGGCATTCTATCCTTACTTCCTTTCCTCCTCCTTCTCTTCCTATCCTTTGCTTTCTTTCACTTCAGTTCTTTCTTCCCTTCTCTCTGCTTTCTTTTCTTCTTTTCCTTTTTGCCTTCTCCATTTTCTCCTCATTCTCCTTACCATCTACCTGTCTATCCCACCAAGCCCTTCAGCCTTGCCTCCCTCAGGTTCAGCTTCCAAGCTTAGGGTAGGGAGGCAAGAAAACATCCTCAGCCCATGAAGCACTTGGTGTTCTTCTCGCCATAGCTTTTTAGGTCAGTGCTGGGAGGCTTATTGCCATTTTCTGATCTCTGGCTTCCTAACTTTAGCAAGATGTCTCAGGCCAGGGAATTAAAAGCCTCATGGACATTCATACTGGATTTAGCACTTGTCTCAAAAAACTGGATTCCATGCTCTTGAGCTAAATCACCAGCTTGCTCCTTCTGCACCTGCCTCTTGGCCTCCATGTCATACTTGTTTCCCAGCAATAAGTGCTCCACTCCAGCTGAGACATTCTCTTTGAAGCTTTTTATCCAGTTCTAAATATTCACAAAGGACTTCTCATCTGTGATGTCATATACTCGGATAATGGCCATGGCTCTGTGGGTAATAGGCAGTAGTTATTGTCTTGAATCACTATTGCCCAGCCATGTCCCAGACTGGCACCTATACCTATATTCTTAAGTGTTCTTGTTAGAAAAGGATGCTGAATTTTATCAATTGCTTTTCCTACATCTATGGAGAGGATCATATGGTCTGTTTTTGCTTCTACTAATAGGGTGAATTACACTCATGGATTTGCACATGTTAAACTGGCCTTGCATCCTTGGGATAAAGCCTACTTGATCATGATGTATAATTTTTTTAATGCACAGCTCTAATCTATTGGCTAAGATTTTATTCAATATTTTTGAATCAATATTTATTAGTGAAATTTGTCTGTAGTTTTCCTTTTCAGTTGAGTCCTTTCCTGGTTTTGGTATCAGGGTGACGCCTAGAATGTCAGGGAAGGTTCCTTCCTTCTCAGTGTTTTGGACTAGGTTCTGCAGCATACGTACAACCTCATCTTTGAAGGTTTGGTAGAATTCTGGTTTGAAGTCAACTGGTCCAGGGCTTTTCTTTGTTGGAAGCTTTTTTTATTGTTTCTTTGGTCTCAGTGCTTGATAGTGGTCTGTTCAAGAGATCTATTTCTTCCTAGTTAAGCCTAAAGATGATATAATTCCAGGTTTTGGTCTATTTCCACCACATTGTCAAATTTCTGGGTGTAGAGTTTCTTGTAGTTCAGAGATTATTCAGAAATAATGACTTGTAGCTCAATGGTATCTGTTATTTCCCTTTTTTCATTTCTGATTGAGGTCATTAAAGAGTTTAGTTTTCTGTTTCTAGTTAATCTGACCAAGGGTTTACCAATTTTATTTAATTTTACAACTTTTTCATTGATTTTTGGAATGATTCTTTTGTTTTCAATTTCAATTATTTCTGGTTTTATTTTGGCTATTTCTTTTCTCTTACTGTGTTTGCAATCATATTGCACTTCCTTTTCCATTTCTGTAAGGTGATTCATTAGATTGTTGATGTGCTCTTTCTGTTTTCAGATGTAGGCATCTAATGCAGCAAATTTCATTCCTATGACTGCTTTTGCAGTATCCCCCAGGTTTTGATAACTTGTAGCTTCATTGTTGTTATATTTGAGAAATTTAATAATTTCCTTCTTTATCGTTTCCTTAACCTAGCTGTCATTCAACATAAGGTTGTTTAATTTCCATGCCTTTGTGTGGGGATGAAAATTTTTGTTTGAGTTTCACCTTCATTGCCTTGTGGTCTGAGAAGATACATTGTATAATGTCAATTCTTTTAATTTTATTGAGGTTTGATTTGTCTCCTAGGATATGATCTATTTTGGAGAATGTTTCATGGGCTGCCAAGGAAAACATATATTCCTCAGCTTTGGGAGGGTATATTCTGTATATGTCTATTAAGCACAATTGTTCTGCAGCCACATTTAAGTCCCTTGTATCTTTGTTTAGCTTGTTTAGAGGATCTGTCTGGCTCTGTAAGAGGAATGTTAAAGTCCCTATTATGATGTTGTTATAAGATATCATATTGCTTAGATCAATTAAGGTCTGTTTCATAAATATGGGAGCATTTAAGTTGGGTACATAAATATTCAGAATTGAAATGTCCTTGTTGTATTATTCCCTTGACAAGTATGAAGTGTCCATCCTTGTCTTTTTTAACTTCAGTTGCTTTAAATCTACTTCTATCTGAAATAAGGTTGTGATCCTTCCTTTCATCTGATTTCCATTTGCCTGAAATATTGTTTTCCATCCTTTAATCCTGAGTCTTGTTTTGTCCCATAAGGCTAGTGTACTTCCTAGAGTCAGCATATAGACAGCTTGTGCTTTTTCATCCAATCAGCCAGCCTGTGCCTCTTCAGTGGGGAAATTAAGCCATTAACATTTATGAGAGAATTGATAAATGTGGTGGAGTTCTATCCATCTTATTTTATGAAGGTCCATTGCTTAGTTTTGTTTTGTTTGCAGTTTTTGGCTAGTGTTGGATTTGAACCCACCACCTCCAGCATATGGGGCTGGTGCCCTACCCCTTTGAGCCACAGGCACTGACCCATTGCTTAGTTTTATCCTATGTGTCATTGTGGAAACTAGGCTTTGTCTTTAGTTTCTGGGTGTTTACTTTTCTGCTGGTCCATTACGATGGTTAGTGTGGAGAATAGGTCTGAGTCTTTCCTGTAGAGTAGTCTTGTGGCAAATTTCCTCAGTATTTGCGTATCAGTAAAAGATTTGATTTTCCATCAATTTCTAAAACTTAGTTAAGCAGGATGCATTATTCTCAGCTGAAAATTATTAAGTAGGTTAAATGTAGATGACCATTCTCTTCTGGCTTGGAAACTTTCAACTGAGAAGTCTGCTGTCACCCTGATGGATCTGCCCCAGTAGGTCTATTGGTGCTTATTCTTGGCTGCTTACAGACTTTTCTCTTTTGTCTTGAGTTTGGACAATGTGTCTTAGAGATGCTCTATTTCTGTTGAGATGACCCAGAATTCAATATCCCTCTAAAAGGAGTGTTTTGGAATCTTTAGTGATACTTGGAAAGTTTTCATTTATGATATGCTCCAGTAGGGCATCCATTTGTTGGGATATTCTTTTTCCCCTTCAGGAATTCATGTATTTGAATGTTTCATGAAGTCCCATAATTCTCTGAGTGAACATTCTGCTTTCTCTCTCTCTTCTTTTCTGACTCTTTAACTACCTGGGTTAGCTCAAGAGTTTTTTATTCTCTAGCTCTGAGACTATTGCATCTTTAAGTTCCCTGATTGACTCTTTAAAGTTCTAAGCTATGCCATAACCTTCCTGTATTCTTCATATCTTTGGCCATTTGTTGATTCTGTTTTTCCACTTCTCGTTGATTCCTTTATTGTTTTTGCTGTCCATATTTTAAACTCCCTGTCCTTTCCATTAAATCATTATAGGTGGACTCCTCTTTGGTAACTACCTTAAGATCCCTTGGGGGAGAGGGGTTGCTCTATTTTGGTTTTACATGACACCAGAAATTTTTTATTGGTTTCTCCTCATGTGTATTTTCTTCTCATTCACTTCCTCCCCCTACTTTTTCCTTCTCACTACACCTCCTTCAGTTCAAACTACCTTGTCTCAGAGATTAGGTGTTGTAGTGACCTTTTGGCATAAGGTCAAAAGGAAGATAAGGGTAAAAAGGAAGAAGAGGAAAAGAAAAGATAAAGAGGCAGAAAAAAAGAAGGGGGTGGAAGGAAAGAATTGAAGAAAAGGAGAAAGGGAAGTAAGAGAGAAAAAGAGTGAAAGGGGAAATAGTGGTGTTTGGTGAGGTCTTTAACCAGTTCCACAGTTCTAGGACTTGGGGTGGGAGCTGGGGACTGGGTGGGTTCCTTGAAGACAGGAGCTCCTTACCAGCCTGATCAAAAGCAAGACCCTACCTCTGCCAAATACTGAAAGAAATCAACAGTATGTCGTCGTAAGGACCTACCAATACCTTCTTTCCAAAGGTAAAGCTAGGACACCCAAGACCATGAGCTCATGGACACCTTGAGCCAGACCACTGCTGTGACCACCCCCGCACCCCAGGGATCAATGCTGTGATCTTCAGCCCTCAGAGAAGAGAAAAAAATAAAAAAAAATAAAAAAAATTAGAAATATAATTATATAGGATAAAGAAGGAAAAAAAGGATATTTTCAGGGTTGTATGAGAAATTTATGTGGGAAAGATGAGAAAAGTAGGAAAATCTTTACCAAAAGAGAGAAAAAAGAGAAACCAAAAATAAATAAATAAATAAATAATAAAAGGGGCTAAAAAACTATAATAAAAATGAAGAAGTCTTTGCTATTGATACAAGCAAAAAATGAAAAAATAAAAATACAATCAGATAAAAAAAAAAACAATAATATAAGAGAAAAAAAAAAGGAAAAAAACTAATGAAAAAATTTTAAGCAAAAAATAAGTAAAAGAATATGCAGGATGTCCATAAAATTCATGTGCAATCTATTTTAAATTGTCTTCCTAACTTCTTTACTCGCAATCTGGGCCTGTTTGCTTCATCACCATTCATTCCCCACGGGACAGAGGCCCCAAAGCTCTTGCCAGACTACCCAAGAGGCCCATCATACAGTGTCCCCCGACAACAATGAAGCCTTCCTGGGAGGTGCAGGGGCACTCAGCTCACTGCAAGGATGGCCACTCAAGCTCAGCAGGCATGCCAGAACCAGCCATGCACTAGGACCCTGTGGACTACTCCTCCACGCACGTGCTTTTCATACAATGGTGGTGCCTTCCAGCAGCAAAGCCAATGGGAGAACACCTGTGCCTGGCATTCAACCCCAGCCGCTGGATCCCACTTGAATTTACTTGCTGCTTCAGCAAGCAGCCCAGTCCAAAATTGTAACACTGAAGGCCAAATTTTACCTTCTCTAACCCTCCGTGGGAGAGCAGGCTGATAGGCTGGCCATTGCCCATACCAAGCATCTACCTCTCACATCAGTTTTCCTCATCCCTAGACATCTTTGTTGGCTCCTGAAGTCTCCTGCTGCTTTATAGTGACCCTGTAGCAATGTTTTTGTGAAGAATCCCTCAGACAGAGGTGGCTGAAGGCCACTTTCCTAGCTCACCACGAGTAGCAGCAAGATGTCTCTAGTCTGCCATGTTGCTCCGCCTTATAGTCCTATATTGATCTTAATCAATTCTGCCCTATATTGATCTTGAAATCAATTCTGTATTATTATTTTGAGACAGAGTCTCACTACATCTCCCTAAGTAGAGTGCCGTAGCATCACAGCTCACAGCAACCTCAAACTCTAGGGCTTAAGTGATTTTCTTGACTTAGCTTCCCAAGTAGCTGGGACTACAGGTGCCTGCCACAATGCCAGGCTATTCTTTTTCTGCAGTTGTCATTGTTGTTTAGCTGGCGTGGGCAGGGTTCAAACCCATCACCCTTGGTGCATGTGGCCAGTGTTGTAACCATTATGCTATGGGCACCGAGCCTTGAAATCAATTCTGATGGTGGAGATGTGTTGTTGAAGTTGTCCTCTGTAACTGTCCTTCACTTGTCCTCTGCAAAGTGAATAATCAGACAAGTCTTGCCCACCCCAGAGTCCCCAATTGGCAGGAACTTGCATAGGCTTTGGTCACGGCAGACTTCACTCCAATTTTTATTTAGCTAGTATTAGCATGATTTGTCTTTTTCCGTTCTTTTACTTTTAACCCACTTGTATCTTTAATTTCTTGTAGGTAGAATATAGTTGGATCAGTAATCTGATAATCTCTGCCTTTCATTGGGAGCTTTAGACTATTTACATTTAATGTGATTGCTGATATGGTTACATTGAGTCTTCTACCTTGCTATTTGTTTCTATTTATCCCATTTGTTCTTTATTCCCTTTTAGTCTTCGTTTGGATTAATCAAGTGTTTTAGTAATTCCATTGTTTTGTTAGTTTGGTAGTGAAGATTTTTGAAGGTAGAATATTATAAGCTAAAAATGTGGGTGACACCCATAGCTCAGTGGGTAGGGCAGAGGCCATATACACTGGGGCTGGCGGGTTCAAACCTGGCCCAGGCCTGCAAAAACAACAATAACAACTGCAACAAAAAATATAGCCGGGCATTGTGACAGGCACCTGTAGTCCCAGCTACTTGGGAGGCTGAGGCCAAGAGAATGGCTTAAGCACAAGAGTCTGAGGTTACTGTGAGCTATGATGCCATGGTACTGTACCAGCTTGAGACTCTGTCTCAAAAATAAATAAAAAAATAAAAATAAAAATGTGTACACATTTTTATTTTTAGAAACCCTAAAGCAACTACTAAAATGACAAACTACAGAAAATCACTTTTCTTTTCTTTTCTTTTTTTTTTTTTTTGACAGTCTCACTTTGTTGCCCTCATTAAAGTGCTGTGGCATCACAGCTCACAGCAACCTCCACCTCTTGGGCTTAGGTGAATCTCTTGCCTCAGCCTCCTGAGTAGCTGGGACTATACGCACCTGCCACAACACCTGGCTACTTTTTGTTGCAGTTTGGCTGGGGCCAGGTTCATACTTGCCACCCTCGGTATATGGGGCCAGCACCCTAGTCACTAATAGGCACCACCCAAGAAAATCACTTTTCATATAATATAGAACCTTAGAACAGTATGCTTCTTTCCTCCTAGGGTTTAAGCTATTATGGTCATCCATTTTACTTTTATGTTATTTATAAATCCCACACTACTTTATAATTTTTGTTTAAACTATCTTCTAAAGAGGACTGAAAAATAGTAATACTTTTACCCATGCTGTTATTATTTCCAGGGCTGATTCCTCTGTGTAGGCACTTTCCTTCTGCCTGAAGGACATCTTTAAACTGGTCTTGGCTTTTACAAGTTTGAAAACATCTTCATTTCTTCATATCTACTATTCTTTTTTCTGTCTGCTGTTAAACCAATCAATTGAAGTTTCAATTTTAATTGTGATATTTTTCATCCCTGGATTTTTTGGGCACTTTTTTCATTCTGCTTATGCATTTTTATAGTCATGTTATTTAGTCCCCATTATTTGAGTATAAAACATACTTTATATTGTGTTTGGTAACTCTAACATTGTAAGTCTTTCTAGGTCTGCTTCTGCCCATTGTTTTTTCTGGCTCTTAACTATTTTATGTGTTTGTGATTTTTTTACTATAAATATATATATAAATATATATACAAAGACATAAAATATATAAAATATCTATCTATCTGTCTATATCTATATCTATATATCTATATCTGTATCTATATATATATATATGGAGAGAGAGAGAGAGAGAGAGAGAGTGTCTTACTTTGTCACCCTTGGTAGAGTCTCATGGCATGATAGCTCAGAGCAACCTCAAACTCCAGGGCTCAAGTGATACTCGTGGCTCAGCCTCCTAAGTAGCTGGTACTATAGGTGTCCAGGTTAGAGTTGGGGTCTCGCTCTTGCTCAGGCTGGTTTTAAACCTGTGAGCTCAGGCAATCCACTTTCCTCAGCCTCCCAGAGTGCTAGGATTACAGGCGTGAGCCACCACATCCAGCCTGAACTTATATTTCTTAAAACTATTTCTGAGTTCTTCCAAAGATAATCTGTTTTGCTTCTGTTAGTTACCTGGAAGGCACTGAAAACCTGTTTAATTCTTACAGATTGAGATTTTTTAAGACTACTTAGGTTGTATACACAAACTATCTTAAGGGATGTCTGTGGTTTACACACACACACACACACACACACACACACACACACACACACGTACGTGCACACAACCACACAGTATATATACAGTAGAACCTCCATATAGTTGACCACCCCCCTACATCGTCCACCTCAAGTTGACCTAATTATCACAGACTGGACATAAAAGCACACGTACACATCAGTACAGTAGACCTAGTTCCTTATATTGGCCACTTCTACATGACCAGTTTGTTATATACACACACATATCCACGCTCTCTCAAGGGAAATGTTTTCCCTGGGGATAGGCAATCTTTCCTGCTGTCCCAGGGGCTAAAGGGGAGGAACAGGTTAAGCAAACAGATTTATTCACATTTTACCCTTACACTAGGGCTATTATTTTAGAGTCCCACATCATGAGATCTCCTATTAGCCCTCTTACCTTGTGGCCTAAGCTTTGTCTGCTCTTCTGCTGCCTCTTCCACTATCTTGGGCTGTGAAACTTAAATGACATGAGAATTACCAAACACAACACAAAGTATGTTTTATACTTAAAGAAATAAGGGGGGATAAATTTAATGAGGTAATACATGAATAGTACTTACAATAGGGACTTGCCCTGGCAAAGATGATATTAGGATTTCTTTATATTACCTGAAAAAGTTGTAATGAGTAACAGCACACATCTCGTGTCATAGTCCAATAGCCACCAAGTCCCTGGCCATTGAAGGCTATTCTACCATGTAGTCACCCATAACCTTGTGCTTTACACTGAGAGAGATCAACTACAAATTATTTACCAGATAATAGGCTCAGCTACTGTCACAGATAAGCCCCAAGTCCAGAGCAGAATACTAGCAGACACTGATCTGAGAAATGTCATCATCACATAAGCCTGAGTACATACAGTCTTTTACCATTAAAAAATCTGAGAATGAATATACACATCAACAAAAATGATTTTAAATTTTGTATTTTTTATGGTGGACAGTCATCATTTGCCCCAACAGCCATCTGAAGCCAATAGTCCTGGTTATTAAAAATTACGAAGTTGTACAAATGTTCCCCTCCTTTTTGAAAACCATGTTCATTTTCTCTCCATGAAACAGGGCTGTCTGCAAAGCCTTGGACAGACAATGTCACCCATGGGGCTAACTTCGGTTCATCAAAGTAGTGACTGAAAAAACAAGATAATTCTTAATAAACAGGGAGAATTAGGAATGTCTACATTTTTAAAAAATTTGTTCAGGATAAGTGTTATTTCTTATGTCTAATGAAGCTGAAATGTTAGCTTTAATTGATAACAATTTGGAGATGCAGATTAAATTCCTAATGCCTAATGTGAATTCCATAAACCCACAATTACATAACAAATTTCACTTGTCCCCCACCCTTATTCTGGAAGGTCATTTAAGATTAAAAGAAATGAAAACAAAAAAACTCCTCCATAACATAGATAAGAACAGTTTCCCTCTTATTAAGAGCACCATTCTCAGAGTCTCAGTTAACTCAAACACAAGATTAATTCACCAGATTTTTGAAATCCAGACATCTTACTCAAGAATATCGAAGTATTAAACTAATAAATGTAAAAAAAAAGATGTTGGGCTTAAAAAGAAAAACCTTCAAGAATTAAATCTGACAATTTAAAAGCGAAGATTAAGAAGACATACTTACTAAATAGGATTATGCTCAAGAAGCTCTTTTCATATAGGATTTGAGTTTTCTTACATTAGATACATGGTACTTACTTATACAGTGCCCCCAAAATGGAAAAATCTATTCTACTATACATAATTATTGACATATTATTAATGCCCAGTGATTCACAGAATTTCAGAGCTAAAGAATATCTTAGATATGTCTTTGCACCCATTGTTCAGTGGTTAGGGTGCCAGCCACATACACCCAGGCTGGTGGGTTCAAACCCGGCCAGGCCTGCTAAACAAAATGACAACTACAACAACAATGACAACTACTAGTACAATAACAACAACAACAAAATAGCCAGGAGTTGTTGCTGGACCTATAGTCCCAGCTACTTGGGAGACTGAGGCAAGAGAATCACTTAAGCCCAAGTGTTTGAAGTTGCTGTAAGCTGTGACGCCACAGCACCCTACTGAGGGTGGGCGACATAGTGCCACTCTGTCTCAAAAAGAAAAAAAAATCTTAGATATGACTTTGAGTCAGATGGTCAATTTACCCCCTACCCATTTCAGAATTAAATACTTTGCAGAAGGTCAATATGTGAAACAGATCATTTTCAGTGATCAAACTGACAGTTCCAGAGAGTACTGAAGTGTTTTTAAGTGATATTTTAACTTCAACAGCACCAAAATGGTCCTGGGCAGCAGAACAGGGAAAATGAACAATTGTTTTCAAAAAGCATATTTAAACTCTGCTCTTTTTCTTTTCATAAAACAAAAGGAAATTTATTTTTAATTCTTTTGTGGCAACAGAATTTTCCCACCAGCAAGGATAAATATGTTGTTTAAGAAGGTAATGTTAGTACACTTTGAGCCCAAGCAAGGAAAAAAGGGGACCCTGCAATGTGGAATATTAGTACTACCCCTAACACATCACAGTGGCACTGACAAACAAGATAGAAAAGGCAAAAGGGTTCTCACCAGAGCTGCTCTAGTAAAAGACATATCTTCTCTGGAAGTATGAAACCAGTGATTGTACACAAATAAGCTTGTGTCAGCACTGTGCTTGGCTGAGGACAGCAATAGGTTGATATGAAATTATTAGGCTCATTATTTCTGTCATAAAAGAAAAAAGAAAGAAACATTTATATCCATGGCATGATCACTTCCAAATATTAAACTGATACTAAAAACAAGCAGCAAACCAAAGCCCTACAAGGTCCAGGGAATTCAGATACCCACAGGCTGGCATTACTGAAGACAGCACCAAGCCAATCAAAGAGCTCCAGGGCACTGCAGGACACCTCCGGCATTCCCTCGAGCTCACCGTTCTGCAGCACTGGGCACTGGAGATCTCTCAACGTGCTCAGGGATACTTTTGGCTGATGCTCTTGAATTTGGTAATTGGAAAAGTATGACATCAGCAATGATTCTTCTGTACCTTAAAACAAACCATATAAATCCATTTGAATACCATAAACAACGGCAGTGACTCCCTGAACCTACCCCATTTCCTTTTGGAAGCAAGTATGATTAAATAAGAGGGAAGCAGTGCAAAACTATATTCAAATTGAAACCACTTAAAGGTGTTTTCAACTCCTTGTGCCCACATTCTGTAACATCTTCTTTCACACTTATCCTGGAAAAGTACAATACTTTCAGATCAGACTCATACTAGCTTTATCATTTGCTCTAAAAAGAAAATTTCAACTTAATACATAAAACATTAAAGAACTCTACAGAGAAAGGAGCACATTTGCATATCTCTCATTAAAGGAAATTTCTGGCAGAACTGAATAATGATAGGATCTCACTGAAGCCTGCCTTTGAAAACCTAGTAAAACCCAGTGTGACTTTTCAGGGATGTTTGTACAACCAACAGCCTTGGGAGATAAAAATAGTGCCCTGTTTCAAGCCAAAGAGCCAGGCTGCTGTCCAGTGTGATAGAAATAATGTCTCCTTCCCTCTCTTTGAGGCAGAGATCAGCAGGCTTACTTCCTACTGCAAAAGATTTCAGCTCCTTAAATTCCAGGTTCCTGTTCTATAAAGCAACCTACTGTATGCACCAGCATTATCTAGCCCCAATTTTCTTTATTACTTTGCATCACTCCATGGGAAATGAGACTTGGTGAATGGGGGCAAATGTTGATACTGAGTGACGGTTAAGTGTCAACTTGACTGGATTAAGGGACACCTAGTATACTTGTATCCCTTAATAATGGCTTAATTATTTCTGGGTGCATCTGTGAGGGTGTTTCTGGAAGAAATTGGCATGTAAGTCAGTAGACTGAGTTGGAAGATCTGCCTTCAATGTAGGTGGGCACCATTCAGTTGGCTAGGGGCCCAGATAGAACAAAATAGCAGAGGAAAGGCAAATTCATCCTTTCTCTCTCCTGAAGCCAGGATATCCTCTTCTACCCTTGGACATCAGAACTCCAGGTTCTCACCTTCGGACTCTGGGACTTGCACCAGTTCTCAGGTCTTTGTCCTTGGATTGAGAGTTATATCACCTTTTCTCCTGAATCTCTGGCCTTCAGAGTTGGACTGAGCCATGCTACTGGCATCCTTGGGTCTCACGCTTGCAGAGAGCCTATCACGGGACTTCTCAACCTCCATAACTGCATGGTCCAAATCCCCTAAAAACCCTGCTTCATCCTATCCCTCCATCCATCTTTCCTATTGGTCCTGTCTCTCAGCAAAACTATCATATATTCTGACCACTGCTATTGCCATAAGGAATTAAGTCCTTTGTCTCCGACCCAGAAGTTATGTGTCTTCTACCAGCATCCACAACACTGTGGATAACCAATAATGTATTAGCCTGATAAAAGTGGAAAATTTCAGACCTTTCACAGTTTTTGATAAACCCTTAAAGTATAATGATTAGGGGTGTGTATAACATGCCCCCTGGGTAAGGGGCTCTTCTACAAATGCAATTTTACCCTGGAAGTGAGAACAATGTAACCTAAATACTATACCCTCATATTAATTTGAATAAAGTTGTTTTTTTTTTAAGTACAATAATTAGAAACAGAGAGCCATCCAAAGCCTAACAGGTGGATGGTCCTCTTAGAAGACTTCATGTGACAGAAACTTCAATAGGTCTCTCTGCCTTCTTTTCTCCCCACCATGAAAAAGGAGAGGTGCCAAAGTCCAATCTTAGGACTCATGGAAGCAACGTGGAGCACCTGGTAATCAGACGCTTTCCACAATGTATAGACAGATGGGCGTATTTCTAAAATGGACCACTGCATTTCGCTGCCTTCCAAAGGAAAGTACTATACCATCAAAATTCCTGATGATTGATTCATTATAATCTTGGGATAAACCAAAGATACACTTCTAAAAGGAACAACATACATGGCAGTCGTAGGCAGATTACCAAAATTGGTGGACATCAAACTTAACTAAATTTCATGTTCTAATGAATTAAAAGTTACAACAAATTTAACCTGACATTAAAGGTATGCCTTAGTTATTAACCTGTGATAATGAACAAGCAGATTATGTGTAACTGTAATTGGTGCTATGTTAAAATAGTAGAGCCAAGGCTATTTGAGGCAAGCTGGACAGAAGGGGAGAAATAGATAAAAGTTAGTTCCTCTGAAGCCACTGAAGCCACAGCCATAGTCTGGATCTATATATAACCCAGGGAGACTGAGGCAGATGACTTGTATGCCTAGATAATCCTGAACTATGGTTTTCAGAGATGTCAAAACAGCTGGAGCAGCTTCCTTAATATTATTTATACATATCAATGTATAATATATGTATCTCTTGGCCACTGGGATAAAAAACCATTCAACCCTCCATCACTCCTGTTAAATTTACAATTAGATTTCAAAATAGTTGTACCATGACACAATTTATTCTTCATACCTGTATGATGCCAAGCCAAAAGAAAATCAAATTTCAATGGCTTCTTTTCCTTGAAGGACCAAGATATTCTTTCATACTTCTTAGAATCCAGGTTAAAGGATAAATCCATCAAATCAATGGAAATGACTTTAAAAATGAAAAAAAGGGCATATATATTTAATTCATAGATATACAATTTACACTGGGGAGAAAGTATTATTTTTTAAAAATTGGAATTTTCAGAAATTTTATTAGTAAAATTTTAATAGTAAAATTATTTCATTCATCTTGCACTACCTTTGGATTACCAAATCAAAAATGTCACTGAGCGCTGATAACAACAGACTTTTTTTTTTTTTTTTGGCCTTTCCCTAAAAAACAAAACAAAACATGGAACACCTCACAAATTTGTGTGTCATCCTTGCCCAGGGGCCATGCTAATCTCTGTATCATCCCAATTTTAGTATATAAACTGCTGAAGCAAGCACAACAGACATTTTAAATTCATATATTTCCTAGGTCAAACACCAAGGGCAGAGGACCTTGGGAGGTCAACTTTAACGTGTAATACTTATGGATTTCGCAGGCTTAACGATTGATATTCCAGCCAGACACTGTCAGCAGAACATCTC
Source organism: Loris lydekkerianus (assembly GCA_963574355.1). Classification (NCBI taxonomy): domain Eukaryota; kingdom Metazoa; phylum Chordata; class Mammalia; order Primates; family Lorisidae; genus Loris; species Loris lydekkerianus. The sequence continues at coordinate 13,893 of CAUYPK010130996.1, read as the reverse complement.
TCCACTTGTCGGTGAACTTCTACTGGTATTCATGACACAGGGAAATCAGAGGGAATTCTTTATGAAAAACAATTCATAAACTCCTATCATGGGCTTATTACTTTGAATTTCTGACCTAAAACATATATATCTAATGGACCAGCCCAATTCTATGATCTTTATAAAATGTAGTCTTACTGATGAAGAGAAATATATTTAACAGCGTCACATTATTCTCTATGAAGCTTCTCAAGTCAGAAGTTTTACAGATAAGAAAAAGCTATCTTTTTCTGAACAAAGAGATTAAAGGCAATTCAAGCCATTGCTGCAAGAAGATTACAGGCTTGTTAGAAACTGATGGAATGCAAATACTTACTGAATTTCATAATCTTTCTGCCAGAATACTGAGATGGACGACCTTGAAGTCCAGTTTCTTCATAAGTATCTTTATCCAGTGATAAAATTAATTTCCCTATGAATCAAATAATTCCCATCAAAGAGAAACTAAAAACATGACTTATGTTGTCTGACTAAAAGAAAACAAGGTAAATTGAACAGATAGATATCAGTGTAATAAACTGTATATAAGGATCTTGTTTATAACACAGGAATATCACTTATACATATGTGATTTTATTAAAATTAAGGATATTTTATATATTGTATGTACAAGAATAGTTATAACAGTGAAACTAGAAATAACTTAAATTTCTATTGAAGACAAATCATGGTACATTGATTCTTTGAACTATCCTCAAGACATTACAAACAATAAGTTAGAACTATATGAACTAATATGGAAAAGTGCTTATAATATGAAGCTTGGGAATAAAAGTACATTGAGAAACAATGTAGTATATTGTAATTCATGCTGCAACTTTTGGACTTATAAATTTATAGAAAACATGTGGAAGAATAAACATTAAACAGTTAACAATGGTTCCTTCTAAGAAGGAAAGTGGGTTTGGAGAGAAGGGAATTAAAGGGAAGACCTTCGCATTCCTCTATCTGTATGAGTTGACTTTTTTTTTATAGTATGGCTTTTTTTATAATTAAAGAAAGAAAAAAAAAATGAGTATTGTTACCATTTGGTAGCAGGGCGACAGTATTATCTTCATCAATATTTGTATTGTATGTTAGTGCACAGCACGAACCTATAAAAAGTCCAGAGGAGAAATTAAAACAAAAAAGCACAACCGCAAAATGTCAGCCAATATTTTCACATACTAACAAATCTTCCAGGTAATTAATAGTCCAGATCTAACACTACTCTACTTCACTCAATAAACCAAACACCTTGGTGGCGCCTACAGCTTATTTGGCAGGGTGCTGGCCACATACGCCTAGGGTGGCAGGTTTGAACCTGGCCTGGGCCTGCTAAGCAACAATGACAACTGCAACAACAACAACAACAACAACAACAAAAAAGCCAGGCGTTATGGTGGGCACCTGTAATCCCAGCTACGTGGGAGGCTGAGGCAAGAGAATCACTTAAGTCCAAGAATTTGAGGTTGCTGTGAGCTGTGATGCCACAGCATTCTACCCACGGTGACAGCTTGAGACTGTGTCTCAAAATAAATAAATGAACCAAACACCTGCCAAGAATAAGCTGGAGCACACAGGAGTTAGCTATTTCCCAAGCAAATTTGTGCAAATTTATTGTCATCAAGAAGAGAATGATTCCAAATGGAACATACACCCTTAGGGATGCTGGTAGAGAGGCTCAAAGTAGAATACTAGAGAAATGGACACACTACAGAGGGAGAGTTCCAGATTAAGATTCAAAAGCATCTCAACCTCCTCAACCCTCAGTTTTCTCACCTTTTAAATGGTGAGTACAGGCCTGCTTCACAGAGATGTTCAGAGAGTTAAATTTAATAAAATATTTTAAAATGCCTGCTATATTAAGTACTCATATTATTAACTAAGTAGCAGCAGGCTTTAGAACAAGAGTTGCTACAAATGACTAGAATTCTTCACAGCCCCACTGGAGAGGATAAATATGGGGACTACCGCAAAATAAATGTGTAAGCATTGTACAAGATGACGCAGTAAGGGTGGAAATCCTAAAGACACTCCAAAATATAGTTTCAAACAAATTGCTCCCAGGAAACAAGTGAAACAGACCAGTTGACCCAGCAGATATGGCTGGCAATGAGGTAAGCTGAGGAGGACTAGGGCCTCAAAAATCTAAGGACAAGACACTGAACTCCAATGAACACCCCACTCTGTGAGCAGGAGCTGTGGTTGCATCATAAGACCAGCCTTCTGAGACAGCTGCTGTGGGGAGGCCATGAGCACAGTGTCTTTGCGGCCACACACCCAATAGTACTGCATCTGAACACAGATCCCAAGACTTTTGTCTCTTCTTAATCCTTGTTTCAAGATGACAGATAACCTCACGTTATAGCATCCCCATCCAACATTTGTGGACAAGTATTAATATAATCAGAAACAACCACCTAAAGAGGGCACAAGAGCAGAGTAGGATGAGAACACTGAGACATGGGGAGTGATGCATGCATACATTTGACCATACACATCTTCCCCCAGCTCCTGTTTAAAACAAAAGAACCCTAGTCTTATGATGTGGTCTGTCTCCCTATACTTCCTCACCTTGCCTTTGTTCACAGACATGAGTTTTTCTTACCTTTCTTTACAAAGGTGTTGATGAATTCCTGTGAAATTAATTCATGAAGAGGTAAATTCTTCACAAGGTAATAGGGCCCAGTTTCCATGACCAGGTTTTTCAGTTCTTTTGACAGTATCCCACATTCAGGAATGAGAAATGAAACCTATTGGAACATGTAACACAAGGTCTTACTTTCAAGAAGATTAACACCCAGGTTTTTAAGTATGAAGTATGATCATGAAAGTTGCTACTTCTCCACAGGTCTTACTAGAACAAGTAAACATAGGCAACAAAACTCTTAAATTAATTTACCAATCTCAGGCAAAGAGAAATTTGACAATTCAAGTTTTTCATCCCTGCATTCCAACATACAGTACAGGAAAAAGACTGAGCAGAAAAACTTTAACAGGAAGGTATTGCTTGCATTTTACCTTTTACAAACAAGCAATACTGTCTATTTTATGTTCTGTTCCCCTATTTTCAAGGAAATACTGTATTATTTAATAGTATTCTGGAATGAAGGCTTAAGGAATTTATAGATAAAAATTATTAAGGCCCTATATGCAGGCAAAGGTGCTCCTGGATGTTTCCATTTTCAAGAAAGAAAAATCAACAGATTAGATCAGACAAGTTAAGGTATACCTCTCTGACTGCTGTCTGTGATCAGCCTTTCATCCAAAATAGATATGTTAATCAGACAAGCTTCAAATGTTGCCCAAATGCTGCACATTATGAAAGACACTCTCCCAAAGCTCAAACACCACTCCATTCCTGATGGTTCAGGTCACCACTTATGTCTCTGGGACACTGTCCACTCAGGGCTGAGTTATTAGACCAAAGAGTTTAAAGTGAAAAATGCTTAACCTCTCATCTTAAATTTTTTTTTTTTTGGCCAGGGCTGGGTTCAAACCCGCCCACCACCTTTGGCATATGGGGTCTGCGCCCTACTCCTTTGAGCCACAGGTGCCGTCCCCATCTTAAATTTTTTTTTTTTTTTTTTGAGACAGGGTCTTGCTCTGTTGCCCCAGGTAGAATGTAGTGATTCAGCATAGCTCACAGCAATCTCAAATTCCTGGGTTCAAGCAATCCTCCTAACTCAGCCTCCTAGGTAGCTTGGGACTACAGGTGGGTGCCATCATGCTTGGCTAATTTTTCTATTTTTTGCAGAGATGGAGTCCAGCTCTTACCCGGGGTGGTCTCAAACTCATGGCCTCAAGTGATCCTCCCACCTCGGCCTCCCAAACTGCTAGATTACAGGTGTGAGCTACCCCACCCGGCCTTAAGTTGTTTTATTAAGTTTCTCAGTTTCCATAATCATTTTAGAAATCAGGTAGTTTCCTGAACCAGGACTAGGCCCGGCTCTGGAAAGATGCGCAGAAAGATATATGGAATCAAGCTGGGAAAGGAGGTGGTGGTGGAGGAGGCGCCAGACCCGTCTAGGTTTGGGGCAAAATCGAAGTGGACGTGGTCGCCTACTGATTCACGGCGCAGTGGTTACACCCTCCTCACTCCACGATCTAACCTCTGGGATGGAATGGGGACTAGCGAGGAGTAAGGACCACACGGCGCTTTGGTGACAGCCGCTTGCTCCAAGACAACGCACCGCCCTGCGCCCAACGCACAGTGGGAGTTGTAGTCCTAAAGCCCTGAAAGCCCCAGGCTTGGAGCAGCTACCAGACTACAGCTCCCAGGATGCCTGGCGAGCGCACCGCCCGGGAAGGAGCTCCCCTGACCGTACTCCGCGTGCCGCAGGAAATCCTGCCACCCGAAGTCAAGCGCGGTCCTGGAAGGAAAGGATGGCCGGACTCACCCTGTAATTATGATAGTGCGTCTCCACGAGGTGCCGGTGTCGCGACTTTTCGTGTCCGAAGTTGGATTTCTGGCAAACTAGTAAGTGCCGCGGCGTCTCTCGCAGCCGGCGAAGCGTAGTCATGCTTTCCCGACTCCTGGCACTCCGAGCCTCCGCTAGGCGTGCATGCCCCGCCCTTTTCCTTCGCCACGCCCCGGACCTCCCCTCTCCCTGCAGCTCCGCGCCCCTTCTTGCCCCGCCCCCTCAGGCATGCGCAGTGGCCGATCGTGCGCCTACCGCCTGATTCCGCCACCACTGGAGGAGTGGGGCTCCGGTCTGTGGTGTTCTAGAGGGTTTGTTTACAGTTCTTGGGAAACCGTGCGAAAGCTCCCTGGGGGGTGTCTGTAAACCGTAAAGCCACTGCCTCAAATGGAAATACTCGGTCCCTGGTACCTGGCACTGGCCTTTTCAAAGACACTTTTCCTCCATCATAAATCCTCCGTGGTCTGCCGGATTTGCAGCTCGCCACAGTGCTGTCCTGGCTGACCAGCCCACACCGTGGTCAAGCCCCTGAGAGGGACTGCTTTCTGCCATTCTTATAAAAAGGAGAAAACCCACAGGGGAAAGGCCCTGCGTTGTACAGCCAGAAAATGCAGTTGCACAGTTAAGTAAACCCGTAAGCTGCTTTGTACGGAGTGCACTCACCCTTTTTTTCTGACTCTCACGTGGTCTGGCTCACAGGACTGTTACCTTACTGTGTGGACCTCGTGGTCATACTTAACAAGGGCTAACAGAATAAGAAGCTCACGTTGGTCCTTCCCTTAAATGTTAAGTCTGTGAGGGAGGGTATTACACAATTACGACATTTCTGGCCTATAGTAGGACTCCTTTTTGAAATCACTTTTTTTCTTTTATTAAAGCCTATAATGAGAAATAAAATGAAACCACTTTTAATATCTCTCTTTAAACATTCTTTCAGAACTGGTTTAAAAAAATTTTTAATTATGTTTTAGGGATAGTGTGTCACTCCACACAGGCTGGAGTGCAGTGGCTTGATAATAGCTTCCTGCAGCCTCAAACTCCTGAGCTCCAGCTATCCTCTTGCCTCATCTTCGTGATTAGTTGGGGCTCTATGCTCATGCTAACACACGGGGCTAATTTTTAGATTTTTTTTTTTTTTTTTTTAATAGAGATGGGGTCTCAGTATGTTGCCCAGTCTGCATTTGAACTCTTGGCCTCAAGTGATCTTCCTGCTTCATCTTCCCAAAGTGCAGGAATTACAGATGAGAGCCACAGTGCCTGTCCCAGAACCACTTTTAATAATTTGTTGCTCTGGGGGATTATAGTGATAATTCTCTTAAATCATTTATCCATTTAGTTTTTCTGATTAACTAAATTACAACATGCCTCTCACACTGGAGAATGGACAGTCCTAATTCTGCACAGGGAAGATGCAAAACAGCAGAATTTTGGTGATATATCTTCTTGGAGCATCAGTTTTACTACAAGATTTGGAAGAAATGGAGTAAGGTAATTTGCAGGTAAGTAATTACAATTGTAAAAGTAAGGCAGAGTTTGAAAGTCACCTGCGTTGCCTTAATATCTATCAGTAATTGGCTCGGTGCCCATAGTTCAGCTGTTAGGGACCCGACCACATGCACTGGGGCTTGTGGGTTTGAACCTAGCCCGGAGCAGCTAAACAACAATGATAACAATAACAAAAAATAGTTGGGCCTTGTGGCAGCTATTGTCCCAGCTACTTGGGAGGCTGAAGCAAGAGAATCACTTAAGCCCAAGAGTTTGAGGTTGCTGTGAGCTGTGATGCCAGGGCACTCTACCGAGGGCGACATAATGAGACTATCAGTATAAATACTGATATTTATACTGATACTTAGTATAAATTACTAAATATCAGTAATTTATTACTTAAATGTTAGACTTTTTCCAAGAAAAAAACTAATGTGAACCTATTTCCCATTATTTTAAATGGCAAAATGATAAGGCATACAAGTCAGTCAAAAAAATCTTACCAGTAACCTAAATCACAACATGGATCCTAGATGTTACAAGTAATATATTAAGATGTAAAATAGGCTCGATGCTTATGGCTCAAGCTGCTAAGCGCCAGCCATATACACCAGAGCTGGCGGGTTTGAATCCAGCCCGGACCTACCAACCAACAATGACAACTACAACCAAAAAGTAGTTCCAGCTACTTGGGAGGCTGAGGCAAGAGAATCGCTTAAGCCCAAGAGTTGGATGTTGCTGTGAGCTGTGATGCCATGGCACTCTACGCAGGGTGACAGCTTGAGGGTCTGTCTCAAAAAATAAATAAATAAATAAATAAATGTGTAAAATACTTAAAACATTTCTTCTTGGTCATTTTACATTTAATATGGTTGTAACATTACTTTGTTGGCACTAGCAGTGGCCTAAAACCAGCTACATCATACATGCACATCTCCTTTGTCATATGGCAAAGCTTTGTGAAATGATGGGCATATGATGGTCTACCAATAGTATTTGGAAGCAACATGAAGCTTTTCTAGCAAGCCATTTAGTTTAAAATATTGCATTGTTTGAAGGCTCAACAAATTTTACATATGTAAATAGTAGCTGAAAAACTTGTATTGACAGATAAATAGCTGCTATGCAGTTTGGGTATTAAAAACTAAGATGTAGGTAGCACCCGTAGCTCAGTCAGCAGGGCTCTGGCCACATACACCAAGGGTGGCGGGTTTGATCCAGGCCCAGCCCTGCCAAACAACAATTACAACAACGAAAAAAATAAAATAGCTAGGCGTTGTGGCGGGCACCTGTTGACCTACCTACTTGGGAGGCTGAGGCAAGAGAATTGCTTAAGCCCACGAATTGAAGGTTGCTGTGAGCTGTGACACCATGGCACTCTACCCAGGGTGACATAGTAAGACTGTCTCAAAAAACAAACTAAGATATATTCTCCCAGGAAAATACTAATTGGGGAATGTGTGTGTTATTAAATAAATAGCAAAATCCGATTTAAAGATTTTAAAGATTAAAGCTACAACTTTAAGTACCTTTGGGGCTGAACCCTGGGGTTCTGGTGTTCTGTGCATGTAATGGTCCTCTGTCATCATCAGCCTACAGACATGCTTCAATGTTGTACATTATACAAGCAGACCTCCTGGGACCCCAAATTCCTCCCCATTTACCATTCTGTTTCTCTGCTCCATTCCAGCTACTTTCCTTCATGTTCTCCCATGAACCCATTCCTTTCCACCTTTCCTCCTTACCATTTCACCGATGTGGCCTTTATGCATGTCACTAATAATTTCCATTTTGCCAAATTCAATGTTGAGTGTTTTTCATCTCACTCAATCTTTTGGCTGCATTTGACATAGATAATACAATTGAGCACTTCCTCCTTTGGCAAACTCTTTCCTCTGGATTTTCCAGATCCCCTCCTGGGTTTCCTCCCACCTTTCTCTATCCCGTTCCTCCTCCTCCACCAGATCTCTGATAACCCTCTACCCCCTTCTCTCTCATGCTACTCTCTTCTCAGGGCGATGCCACACAGTCAACTGTCTGCTGATAACTCCCAGGCCTGGGGCCTCTTCTCTGAGGGAAACACCCACGTGACTCCAGCATAAGAAATCACTCCCTATGCCATCCCATAGCAAATCCTGTTGGCATTGCCTGCAACACCGTCCTGGTTGCAGCCTCTTCTCTATCTATATTTCTACAAATAGTTTCAACCACCTTCCTCACTTACTGGCCTGCTGCCACAGGCAGTCTCCAAGCAGTCTCCCACTTCTCTTACCCTCTGACAGCCCGTGCTCCACTTAGCACCCAGAGCAATCTCTTGAAAAAGTGAAAAATGTGACATATGAGTATGCCTCCCATTCCCATTTAGACCCTGCTGCTGGTTTTTTAATGTGATAGAATAAAAGCTTTTTTTTTTTTTAAGACAGAGTCTCACTATGTTGCCCTCAGTAGAGTGCTCTGGTATCATAGCTCACAGCAACCTCCAACTCTTCAGCTTAAGCGATTCTTTTGCCTCAGCCTCCCTAGTAGCTGGGATTACACAGGCCTGCCACAATGCCTGGCTGTTTTTCTCTTGCAGTTGTTGTTTAGCAGGCCTAGCCCAGGTTCGAACCTGCCAGCCTTGGTGTAGGTGGCCAGCACCATAACCTCTGTGCTACGGGCGACGAGCCAGAATAAAAGCTTTGACAGCCTGGCCCTACCCACCTCTTCAGCCTCTTCTTCTACACTTGCTTGTTCAGACTGTGTGTCAGATTTTCTGGTCTTTAGAGCTGTAAGTAATCTTGACTAACAAACAGATAGTAAACATAGAGTATAGAGCATAGAGCATAGAAGGAAATGTGTAAGAATAAAGGGCCGGAAATGGTTAAAAAAAAAAAAAAAAAAAAACACATGAAATCGAAAACATAACTGCATGTATATACACAAAAGAATGTTCTAACAAAATGATTGTACAAGAACTATGCTAATACACTAGCAAAAAATTAGAAATATCTTCAGTCATATTCTGAAAACAAAATGATATACTTAGTAAATATAGAAAGACAAAAATTTTACATATCACATTTCTGAGTCATGTTATAAAATTAGAAATAACAGAAACAGAATTTCAAGATGCTCAAATCCTTGAAAATGTTAAAATGTTCTTTTAAATGTTTGGAGAACATTTAGAGATCTAAAAATAGATCTGCCATTCAATCCTATAATTCCTCTACTAGGTATATACCCAGAAGACCAAAAATCACATTATAACAAAGATATTTGTACCAGAATGTTTATTGCAGCCCAATTCATAATCACTAAATCATGCAAAAAGCCCAAGTGCCCATCGATCCACGAATTGTCATATATGTACACCATGGAATATTATGCAGCCTTAAAGAAAGATGGAGACTTTACCTCTTTCATGTTTACATGGATGGAGCTGGAACATATTCTTCTTAGTAGAGTATCTCAAGAATGGAAGAAAAAGTATCCAATGTACTCAGCCCTACTATGAAACTAATTTATGGCTTTCACATGAAAGCTATAACCCAGTTATAACCTTAGAATAGGGGGAAGAGGGAGAGGGAAGGGAGGGTTGGGGGAGGATTGGCGGAGGGAGGGTGATTGGTGGGATTACATCTGTAGTGTATCTTACGAGGGTACATATGAAACTTAGTAAATGTAGAATATAAATGTCTTAACACAATAACTAAGAAAATGCTAGGAAGGCTATGTTAACCAGTGTGATGAATATGTGTCAAAAGGTCTATTAAACTAGTGTATGGTGCTCCATGTTCACATTAATGTACACAGGTATGGTTTAATAATGAAAAAAATAAATAAATAAAATAAATAACACTAAAAGTTAACAAAATAACACACATAAGTGCACTGATTTTTATGGTTCTATGAATTTTAAAATAATTTAAAATTATTATAAAGATGATGCATATGCCTGATTATAAAATTAAACTGTTCTGAATGCAGGAATAAATAATATTCTGCAGTATAAATTCTCTACATTAATTAGTTTATAGCAATAGAATTGTTAAAGTTGGAATTGTCATGTTAAAGAGTATGTGCATTTTAACATTATTGTATCAGATTGGTTTCTAATGTTGTACTCTCACTAATAGTCTAGAGTTCTAATTTTACCACATCTCACATTACATACCTTTTTTCTAATTTTTTTAAAATCTGATGTTGAATTTTGTAATCTTTGTAATGCTTGCACTTTCAAAAAATATTCCAAATGTCTCCCACCTTCTTACGTGAGTTTTAAAGTTGATTTATTCCCTTGTTCTAGCTGGTTCTGGGTTACAAATTACAAAATATATATATTTGTTATACTATTCAAATTTATCATACTATTTTCTTATTAAATTTGTTCATTTCTCTCACAAATATGTATTATACAATATTCAAAAGCTATTCAGTGTTTTGTCAAAGTTTATATAAATATCTGAATAAAATATTTGGCATTTGGGTTTTCCATTTTTAATATAATAATTAGTACTTTTGGCAAAACAATTTAAGTTAAATTATTCTTCTTTTATATAGGAAGGAATAATAAACCACATTGATTATTTTCCAGAATAAGTATTTTATTATTTTATTCATTTTGTTGTTGGAAAAGAACCTTGGGAATATCTTTCATTTGTCTCCCTTCTATTTTTTCTTACTGTTCTTTTCTTTCACACACACACACAAAAACACAGACACATGTACAATTCACAGTAGGTTAAGAATAAAATATGAATACTGTTCTGCAAGTAATTTTCTTTATTTTTAATTATTTCCTTAGGATAAATTTCCAGAAGTGGTATCACTATGTCAAGCATTGTATTTTTATTGTTCTAAATATGTATTACCATGTTTATTTCTAAAACATTTGCTTACCAAGCATTGACCATTAATTTAAGAAAATGTAACTGTCAGTAATAACTTGCAATGTTATTATTTCTTCTATATTTAGTTAATTTTATTTAGGAAAAATGCTACCATGTAGTTTTAATTTATGTCTTATGACTAATACTATGATGCTAATAAATGTGTTTCTTTCCTAGTTTTATGTATTCTTAATGAATACATAAGCATGATTATTCATTTAAGCACAAAATTTTTCTTCTCTATTTTTATATTTTAAGCATATGTACTATTCATTTTATGATATTTTTACATTCTTTTGTTTTATTTTTGTTGTTTTAAAATTTGATTATGAGATTTTGACACACACTATTTTTCAATTTTGTACTAGTCAATGTTTTTTATTTTGTGATTACCACAGTTATTTCTATGCTTAGACAAGTATCACCTCCTCAAAGACTTGAGAACTAATTAGTTCTAGTAACTTCTAGATTTTTCTGGGTGTGATTGTTGCATGCAAAATCAATTTTAGAGAACAATTTTTAAAAGCCACTGATTTAAAAATAAGATTCTCAGTTTAAATGATATATTTTGTTTCTATTGAAATTCTTTTTTCAAGTTATTTAAAATAAGTAGTTTAGCAGTTTAGGAAAAATATGGTTGATACTTCGATCCTTCAGTGAATTCAATACAAGTGTATTGAATACAATACAAGTGTTGTATTAATACAGTAAATATAATACAAGTGTATTCTCTTAAATTGTAGATCAAATTGGCAACATATACAGATGTGCAAGTGTAGAGATTTACTATAGATTATTAGCTTTACTATACTGTACCTTAAAAGAATAGAGAAATTTTCAGCTTTTTAATTTATTTGTAATAAAATAACTTTTTTCTTATTTAAAAGTAATACATACTAAAACTAATTCTATAAGTCAGAAATATATAATGTAGTTCTGTAATGATTGATCAGTCTTTTTTTGTTGTTGTTCTTGGGGACAGAGTCTCATTTTGTCACCCTTGGTAGAGTGCCATAATGTCATAGCTTACAACAACCTCAAACTCTTAGACTCAAGGGATCCTCTTGCTCAACCTCCCAAGTAGCTGGGACTACAGGTGCCTGGCACAACACCTGGCTATTTTTAGAGACAAAGTCTTGCTCTGGCTCTGGCTGGTCTTGAATCTGTGTGCTCAGGCAATCCACCCACCTCAGCTTCCTAGAGTGCTAGGATTATAGGCATAAGCCACCATGCCCAGCCTCATCAGTCTCTCTTTTTTTTATATATATCAGAGAAAACAAATAGGCAGGAAAAAAAAAAAAACCCAGAATTTTATTCTTCATTTTCTTATCCCTTCTAAATCTATACATGATTGCCTTTTTATTATGCTTCTATTTTGCATTTCTTTCATTCACTGTACCATTCAATAAGAGCAACTACTAAAGTTATTATCTGCTATGGCCTGAATTTTGTTTCTCCCCCAAATTCTTATGTTGAAATCCTAGTACCTTAGGGTATGGTAATTAGGAGATGAAACCTTAGGATAAGTGATTATAAGGAAACTGTTGGGAGTAGTGACTTTATAAGACAGGCCCAAAGTAGCTCATCCTGTTCTACCACGTGGAAACCAAGAAAAGGTTACCATCTATACACCAGGGAGCAGGCCCTACCACCACTGAATCTGCTGAAAACTTGATATGACAATTTGCAGCCTCTAGAACCTTGAGAAATGGATTTTTATTTTTTATAGGTCACCCTTTTATAGCATTATATGATAGCAGACCAAAAGGACCATCTAAGGAATCATGGTAGAGTCATCAGTTTTGAATCTAATTTCTCCAGGATACTAAAGAAAGAAAAATGTAATTACATGTACCATATATACTCGAGTATAAGCCGAGTTTTTTCAGCACAAAATTTGTGCTGAGTTCGGGTATTTCGGCACAAATTTTGTGCCGAAAAAACTCGGCTTATACTCGAGTATATATTTGGTAGTTAAATATTTCTCACCAATATCTCACAAAAAAAAGTAGATTTATTCGATTCACTGAGTAAAAATATTTAAGGAGAAAGACCCTGGGCAAAACGTGATGAAGTTTGATCTTAGCTCCACTTGATTTTGCAAATTCATTGGCATTTGCTTAATATTATGCCTTTTAAATGATATCTGAGTTTTATAATTACTTTAGGTACCATAGAATAACTTGTTCTCTATCAGTCTTTATCTTTACCCCACCTACCTACCACCAATAAAACTTTTAAGATAGTCTTTGCAAAGTATTTGTGTGACTTTGTCATTTTAATCATCCCAGCAACCCTGTTAAATTCTACATTCTATGGCCATATTTTCTACTCCCTTTAGCAACTTCAGTGGTTACTAAATATTTTTAAGAGTGAGATAAAATCCTCAACCATTTATGATTTCTCATTGTAAATTTGATTCCAATATAACCAGCTATTGCATAAACAGCAGAATAAATAAAGTAATACCACAATAAAGTGAAATCCACTCCACAAAATTTCCTCCTAAGTGCAAAGCATTATGCTAGATGCTGTAGCATAAAAAAAAAAAAAAAAAAAAAAAAAAAAAAATACATACACACACACACACACACACACACACACGCACACAAACCTGTCCCACCTTTCGACAGTTAACATTTCATTAAGTCTGGTAATTATAGTTTTTGTTATTGTCATTGTTGTTTTCTTTGGGACAGAGTAATCTTGCTCTGTCACCCAGGTCAGAATGCCATAGTGTCATAGCTTACTGAAATCTCCAACCCCTGGGCTCAAGCGATCCTTTCATCTTAGCTTCTCAGCTTCCTGAGTAGTTGGAACTATAGGTACCTGCCACCAAACCACAAGGCCCAGGTAATTCTTCTATTTTTAGCAGAGATAGGATCTCCCTTTCACTCAGTCTGGTCTCAAACTCCTGAGCTCAAGCAGTCTTCCCACCTCAGCCTCCCAGAGTGCTAGGATTATAGGCACAAGTCTCCATGCCCAGCCATAATTACAGTTTTGCTCTGCATACTTTTCCTTGAGAGAATTGCTTCCTGAAAGCCCGGGGGGGGGGGGGGGGGGCTTGAGAAGATTATGTTGGTGTATTGGTTTCTCTC
>CAUYPK010130993.1:0-25759 GCA_963574355.1 Loris lydekkerianus | reverse complement strand
AAAGGACTCTTCTGTTAATTCAGCTAGTGTGATGATGTGGTCTTTGGGAATTTATGGGCTCATTAGTCCAAGACAACAATGGAATAAGGGAAAAGGCTGAGGCTCAACCTGAAACAGCAAGGAAAGTCACCTGTCTTTAAGTAACCCAGTTCAGTATACCACTTCGGTGACCACAGAGGGAGCAGGACAGCTTGAGTCAGCCAGGGACCAAAAAGACAGGCTTGAATAGATGAGGGCTAATGCCAAGGATCATAGAAAGGAAGAGAAACCAACAACACAAAGTCAAGGAAAACAACAAAACGGACATAAAGGAAAGAAGATGCACAGCGGAGGTACTGAAGGTGGGTGGCAGACGCAGGCAAACCGAGGCGGGTGGATCGCCTGAGCTCACAGGTTGGAGACCAGCCTCAACCAGAGCAAGACCTCGTCTCTAAAAATAGCCCTGCATTATGGTGGGCACCTGTGGTCCCAGCTACTTGGGAGGCTGAGGCAAGAGACTCGCTTGAGCCCAAGCACTTTGAGGTTGCTGTGAGCTGTGACACCAAGGCATTCTACCAACCAAGGCGCGCCCTTGAGGCTAGAGCCCCTCCTCAGCCCACCTCACCCTCCTCTTGTGTTTTTTAATTAATGTTTAAATTATTTTAATATTATACGAAGCAATGAAAGATACATGCTTCAACATAGATGAGCCTTGGGAACATGATGCTAAGTGAAATAAGCCAGACACAAAAGAGCAAATATTCTAAGATTTCACTTATATGAGGTACCCAGAATGGACAATTCCACAGAGACAGGAAGTAGAATAAAGGTTACCAAGGGCTGGGAATGAGGGCGGGGGACACAATTGGGAGTTATTGTTTCATAAGTAGTTTCAGGGCGAGCTTGGTGGCTCATGCCTGTAATCCTAGCACTCTGGGAGGCCTAGGCGGGTGGATCGCCTAAGCTCATAAGTTCAAGACCATCCTGAGAAAATAAAAATAAAAAAATAGATAAATAGCCGGGCAGTGTGGTGGTAGCCTGTAGTCCCAACTACTTGGGAGGTCGAGGCAAGAGAATCGCTCAAATCCAGAAGTTTGAGGTTGCTGTGAGCTGTGATGCTGTGGCACTCAACCCAGGGTGAAATCTTTCAAAAAAAAAAAGAAAGAAAGAAAAAACATAATCCTCTTGCCTCAGCCTCCCGAGTAGCTGGGACTACAGATGCCTGCCACAATGCCCTGCTAGTGAGCTATACCACGGCACTCTACCACGGGCAACAAAATAAGACTCTGTCTCAAAAATAAATAAATAAATAAACAAACAAATGAATAAAATACAGAGTTTCTGTTTGGGGTGATGAAAAAGTTCTATAAATAGATAATGGAAATGTTGCACAGCACTGTGATTGTGCTTAATGCCACTGAGTTGTACACTTAAAAATGGCTAAAATGGTAAATTTTATGTCATGTATATTTTACCATAATTTTAAAAAAAGCAATTAAGTAGGAAAAGTCAGGGTTTGCCACATTGTGGACTGATTTTGTAACCTCTGGGTTCTCAGGTGGCCCTGGTCTTGTTAGATCCTGTCACCATGATTTGGGTGCCCTGTTAATCTCTTTCTTTGGGAAGTACCCACTCATTAATCCCTAATGATATGCATGGGGAAAATCCTAGATGCTGCCCACTCAGGCCCCTGTATTACTAACAGAATGACCTTCTCTTCTCATGAATCCTGTCTGCCTCAGTGTTGGGCTAAGGTTGAGAACCGGAGGGGTTCCATTATTGTGACAAAAGAGAGAACACTTATCAGAAAAGACAAACGCTGTCAGCAGAGATAGGCATTGGTATGACCTGGGTTAAATCCCAGCTACCAGCTCCCTGGCCTGGGAGGGCATTCAACCTCTCTGGGCATCAGCTCCTTCCTGGACAAAGGGGCTTGTCATACAGCTCCCTATGGGGTGGGGAGCAGATCCAGAAAGCCAGAGCTGCATAAGGCCTCAAGATCTGTAACCATCCCCAGTCCAGGTACCAAGGATCCTCCACTTCGCTGAAGGTATTCAGCTCCTAATTTGGAATGCCCCCTACCTGTTAAAGTGTTCTTTTCAGCTGACAGAACAAAAATCCCCAAACATGCTGCCTCATCTCCTTGCTCTCAGATGTCATTTTGGAATTATTTGGAATCAGATTTAAGTGTATGCAGCCACCACATGCCACTTGCTTCCCCAGGCTCTGTCTCTGTCAGAACTGTACCTGTGCCAGAGCACCCTCAAGGTCACAGCAACAGAAAAATATTCCACATGAACAAGAATGTCCACTGACCTGTGAGGCGTTCTAGGGCATCAAATCCATGTTTCACTGCGATCACATCAAGGAACGAGATGGTGCCATCTTCAAACCTACAACCAGGGGGTGATAAAAACAAGGTTACCTGTGGCCAACACAATCCATGTGCATTTTGTGATATGTATCAAGGTTTAGATTGTAACCTTGGCTGTAATACCTGTCCTCTGCCATCTTATAAAACATTGCTTTCCTCCTCAGGGGAGAGTGATGTCCCCACCAAGACCTATCTGGCTGCCTCTGACCTTAACCTGCTCTGAAGCTTTCTTGGGATACTCCAAACTTCCTAGGGTGGCCTGAGTGGTTATAAAGGGTCCTAAAAAGACAGTCACCCCCTCAAGACACTGGAAAGACAAGAGATGCTTTGCTTCCCCCAGGAAGAAACTGAAAACCTTCCAGCGCCTTAGGCTCTTGCTATACTGACATTTGACCGCAAGAGGGCACCACTGACAAAGCATCAATTTAATGTGATGGATTCTGCCCTGAGAAGGTTCTAGAAGTGCGTCTGGGCTTCCAAAGACTATGAAACTGCCCCATTTGGTTTAAATTACAAGGCTCTCATTAATATGGCAGAAGCACATCTTGATTATCAAAGAGTTCATTATTTTTGCAGTTTGTAATTATTCATTTGGTTAAAATATTCATCAGATCTTTATTGTCTAACCTGTGTGTCACTATTGTCCACTGTCTAGGTGCCGAGTCTACAGACCATGGTCCAGGTGTGTACTGTCCAGGTAAAATCCCTGTCCTCAAGAATTCACATTCTATGACAAATGCACGCAGAGAAACCAAATAAACAACATGCTAGATGGTGATAAGAGCAATGAATGCGTAAGGACGAAGTGTGCTGGTGACCACTTCAGATGAGCTGGTCAGGGCAGGTCCTCTCTGAGGAACATCACCTGAGCAGGGAATTTAGGGAGCATAAGAAAGAGCTGATTTTTGAAACAGCTAAACTCACAATTTCTGCATTCCTGAGATAAGACACAGCAAATGCCCTGAGTGGAAAAAGCCTGGTATACACAGGAAGAACAGATCAGTTGGCCTCAGCCAGCAAGAGGGACAGTGGCAGGAGATAGGGGAAGGAACCTACAATTTAACTAGCACCCAGGTGGCCATCAGCAGTCTTATGCAAGCTGAAGTTCTCAATGAAAACATTGTGTTTTATATCTTTTTTTTTTCTTTTTTTTTAGAGACAGAGTCTCACTTTGTCACCCTTGGTAGAGTGCAGTGATGTCACAGCTCACAGCAACTGCCAGCTCTTGGGCTTAGGAGATTCTCTTGCCTCAACCTCCCGAGTAGCTGGGACCACAGGCACCCACTACAACACCCGGCTATTTTGTGTTTTATATTTTCATACTCTAGGAATAAGATTTACTCACAATGTTAAATTCCCTTATGAAACTAACATTAATTAATACACATACAGAATTAATGAGTCAATAATGAATTAATTGATTAAGCACTAGGGAATTAGTAGATAACCACTAAAAAATTAAACATTAGCCAATGATGACTGGAGTTATTAACTGATTGATAATTATTTATTAATGAATAACTGTTAGATTCTTTTTTAGAATAAAAGAGGAGGTTTTCGGCGGCACCTATGGCTCAGTGAGTAGGGCGCCGGCCCCATATGCCGAGGGTGGCGGGTTCAAACCCAGCCCTGGCCAAACTGCAATAAAAAAAAAAATAGCCGGGCGTTGTGGTGGGCGCCTGTAGTCCCAGCTACTTGGGAGGCTGAGGCAAGAGAATCGCTTAAGCCCAGGAGCTGGAGGCTGCTGTGAGCTGTGTGATGCCACAGCACTCTACCAAAGGGCTATAAAGTGAGTCTCTGTCTCTATAAAAAAAATAAATAAATAAAAGAGGAGGTTTTTATTTCTATCAAGGATTATATTTCACTGAGTAATAAAATGCAAGAGTATGCCCAGGTATGCATTCACTAAACATTTGAGTTGAGTATTAAATCTCTGGAGCGCTAGTCCTAAATTCACAAGACAAAATTAATATTATAATAGTAAATAAATATATTCTGCTTTCTGAGCATCTTGGTAGCACATGTTGCCTGGTGGCCACATCCCACCCACCCTTGACCCCCAGGGAACTGCCCCACTTCTCTTGGCCTTTGAGTACACTTATTGGTCAAATGAAGTTTGAGGTATCATTCTGTGCTTCCTTTAATTCACATTATGTTATGCCTGTCATTCTTAATTATGTCACAGGGCAAATTGTTATACTTGGATTCAAAAAATTTCACATTAGCATTCCTATTTTAGAATCCCCCAACTATGGAGAAGTCCTAAACAAATGACATTAAATAGCTTCATGACCTCAAGACACATATAGATGCCCACTCCATCCTGATGCTTCACCTGTATGAGCTCATCATCATTCTCTCTGTCCAGAAAACACCTGAGGTGCAGAAGATTAAGTCGTGCATTCCCCCAGCTAGCCGAGTGGTGGGGCTGAAATTCACACCCCAGCTGTCTGGCTCCAGGGCCAACATGGTTAACCAATTAACACTGACTCTACTGTCAAGGCCATGGCCCTATCCACAGGATCCCTGAGTCTGTGTCGGGTCTGTGGAGGATCCAACCTGCCTTCTCATCCAGGTACTAGCAAGGTGACTGGCTCCCTACCCCACCCCATAGTGTCTGGCTGTTGGACCCAGCAGGACCTCAGCTGCCATTTTCATCCCCTCACAAACTCAACCTTATGGGTCCCAGCCATTACCAGCTAGGACATTCCCCAGCATAATTCACAAAGCCTGCCAGCAGCCTGGGGAAGAGGTATGCCAACAGATGCAGGCAAAGGTCTCTGGCATTTGAGGGCAAGTGGCAGCCTGCCCACAAACTTCCTTTGTAATTCACTCATGGGAGTGGCCATAGAGGCTGTGGCCAACAGTGCCTCACAAGTCTGGACCGCTGGTTTAAGTGCTTCTTCTTCCTAACTAGGTACCAAGCTGAGCTGATTCTAGCCATCAGAGAACCAGCTTGCTGTCACCATTGTTCACACTTGTTCCAAACAGTGCCATTGTTTTTTTGTTTTGCGACTTACTCTGTGGACCTGGGTAAAGTGAGGTGGCATTATATCTCACAGCAACCTCAAATTCTTTGGCTCAAGTGATCCTCTTACCTCACTCTCCCAAGTAGCTGGGACTGTAGGCTGTGCCAGGACACTGGGCTAGTTTTTCTATTTTTAGTAGGGAGAGGGTGTCACTCTTGCTCAGGCTGGTCTTGAACTCCTGAACTCAAGGCATCCTCCTGCCTTGGACTCCCAGAGGGTTAAGCTATGAGCATAAACCATTATACCCAGCCCAAATGCCATCTTTTAAAACCACTGTTTGAATGGCTGCTGCTTCTTTTTAGTGCTATGGACGCAGCCCCAGTGGCCCACCCACCTTACCTGGTGAAGGCCTGTCATCTTTCTGCCTGCAGCCTTGGTCCTCCCAGAGGTGGAGACGCCCTCAAACAGGGGCGGAGTTCCCTGAGACCCTGTGGCACCTCCAGCCAACTTCTGAACCCTCTCACCATCCTGCAGTAACGTCCCTCTCTCCTGACCCCTACACACAGCCCTGTCCCTTGCACAGTCCTCTAGGCAGCACATGGCAACATCCAGCAGCCACCCCTACAGCCCCCCCACCCAGGACAAGGTTACCTTTCAGCCACCGATGGCCTTGGGACATAAAAGTCTTCTCCTGCAAGGTAGGCAGCAGCCGAGCCTCCCCCAAAGTAGGTCTTCCTCAGCAGAGGTGCCACGCGATTACTGACCAGCAGAGCACCCAGGCCCGTGGGAAATCCAAAGATCTTATAGAAGGAAATGGGGACAAAGTCAGCCGGGTGTGCTGACAGGTTCAGTGGCGAGGTGCTCACGTAGGCGGCCGCATCCAGCAACACGAACCACTTCCCGGGCTCGCTCACGGGGCGCCTCCGCCCGGACTGGACGTCTGCTGTCCAGGACAGAGGGTACCTGGTTCCGGAAAAGTTGCTTTGAGCCGGGTAACAAAAGAGGTGTGGCAGCTGGCAGTCGGCATAGCTGCCCGCAGCACCCGGCTCCTCGGCCGACCATAGGTCCTCTGGCCTGACCGCAGTGGACGTGACGTTCCTGGCCGAGGTCACCTGCCTCATGCCCACCACGGAGGTGTGGCTGTCGGTGAGGTAACAGAACCTACTCCCGCTGCTGTCGGGGCCTGGGGACACCCACGGAAAGGCCTCTGCCACCAGTTTGAGAGCGGCAGTGCTTCCGGCAGTAAAAATCACGCTGTAGTCCTCTGCGGTGGTGTGGAAGTGTGCCAGGATCCTGGAAGAAGCACAGGGTTACCCTAACCCCGGGCTCAGTCCCAGTGCTGAGAGTTTGGAGGTGGTTTTCTTTCTGCTAAATATGACTTCTCAGTCTTAATAGCTAGAAAAAATCCGCAGGTAGGCTTTGCCACACTTGTGAACTCAGAGCAGGGCAGAGGAAGTCCTAGGAGATGGCAAATTGCCTCAACCCAAAATCACCCTGGATCCAAGTTCCATCTCCAATTGATGTTGAAAATACCCCCTCTTTGGTGCTTTTCTACACAACTCTCATAAAGTCATCTCACAAATTTTAAGTCATCAACCTGCTTTCATTATTTTTAATTTTGTCAGTCCTATAGCAAAATAGTACCCTTTTCAAATTTGAAATCATTAGAAATTGTGTTGAATAACTTTAGGCATCCCTTGGAAATTATTTGCCAAAAACTAATTACATGCAAAAAAAGTATAAACAGCTATATAATATAAAAAATACTAGAGAAAAGGGGGGGAAAAGATAGGAATAAAACAAGATGCCTAACAAAATTTCTTACGGAAAGGAAAACCGAGAACAGTACTTTTTTTCTTTCTGAAAACAAGATGTATGATCCTGAGGCACTCCTTGTCATCTGGCACAGTCCTGAGCCACAGAGGGTAGCTACGGGCTTCTCAGAGCTGCCCTCCTCGCCTCCCTGCCCTGACTATGCTGTGTTTCCACATTCACCCATTGTCTTTTAAATAAATGTGATCTTCTGATACCAACTCAGAAGCTTTGAGGGATTCTGGCAGGTTCTAGGAAACCTGTCTGTCTACCTTGGTGTGCCAGTCCAGGCAGGCGTCCCTGCCACTCACCTGTAGCGCACCTGCTCCACAGTGTCATGGGTGAGCTTGCTGCTGATGTTCTGGCTGTGAGGATTACCTGGCAGGTTACAAAGATAAAACCATAAAGTCACTACTTATGGTCTCTTCTTTTGTGTTCCTTCCAAAGCTACTTACTCAGTTTCTCGAAAAGTTACACATAAAACTACCACATGACCCAGCAATTCCACTCCTACATATCCCCCCAAAAGAAATGAAATCTTAGGTGTACAAAAACAGTTAAACAGGAATGTTCATAGCAGCTTTATCCATAAAGCCAATGGTAAACAGACAAAATATGGTATACAGCCATAAAATGGAAAAATATTTGGCAATAAATATTAACACTTCTAGCTGTGTCATGAAAGAACTTCAAAAACATGCCATATGAAAGACTCCATGCACAAGAGACCACATAGTGCACGAATCCATTTATATGAAATTCCAGCAGGGATAACTATATCAAGATACAGAAAAGAATAGATTGGTGGTTGCCTAAGACTAAGGGTGGCCATGGGATTAACTGTAAATGGGCATGAGGGATCTTAATGTCTAAGTGATTTATAGTGGTGGTTGCACCATTTGGTAAATTACTAAAAATCATTGTACACTTGAAATAGAATTTTACACTATGTAAAATATAACTCAATAAAGCTGTGAAAACAATAAAACCCCTTCTCTTACTAGTAAACGAAAATGGGATTAGAAGAGAATTTTGGAGTGGGAAGTCAGCACAGAGGCAGGCCAGGATAAGAGTCTTTGCCACAAGTTCCTGACAGGTGGCCAGTGGCTCTGTTAATTACTCCAGAAAATCCAGTACACACCTTCGGGGGGGCGCCCTTTACCCCAACCATGGGGCAGAGTCAGATCAAGTGGCAATCAAGACTCTGCTGCATCATAGCTCATAGCAACCTCAAACTCTTGGGCTCAAGCAATCCTTTTGCTTCAGCCTCCAGAGTAGCTGGGACTACAGGTGCCTGCCACAACACCCAACTATAGTTTTTTTATATTTAGCAAAGACCAGGTATCACTTTTGCTCAGGCTGGTCTCAAAATCCACCCACCTCAGGCAATCCACCTGCCTCAGCCTCCCAGAGTGCTAGGATCACAGGAGTGACCCACTGCACCCAGCCCGGTGTGTCCTTTACCATAAACATTTTCCATGAGATCACGAGTGAAGTTGTCAAGCTGGCTCTTGGGGAACAAGGTGGCTCCTGCATGATCAAGGTAGATAGTTCCTAAAAGAAAAAAATAAAGCTGCAGGTTGTTTTTCATAGGTATTTCAGTCCTTCGACCTAAATCTGGTTTGTATGAGCCCTACCAATGCCCATTTAACGTGTGTAGATGTAACACCAGGCCTCTAGGTTCTCTTGAGCCTCTTGACATGTGCTTCTTAATCCAAGAGAGGTATGGAGCAGTGGAAGAATGCAATTACCACCCTTAGAGGCCTTTCAAGTCCTGAGAAAGCCTTCCTGATTAACCCAGCTCTTTCACTTTCACTCTCTTAAGAATTAGAACAGTGTCCCACACAGAGGGGGCACCCAGCAGATGTTTGTGATGAATAATGGCGAAGCTGCTACACACTGTGACTCACACCCTGCTCTGGAGGTTCTATGTGGCTTCCCTGAGGGGTGAGCACTGATCCTGCTTTCTCACAGGGCTCTACAGTCAGCAAGAGCTTCAGAGACTATGAGGAATGTAAATGATTCTTCTAGCTTCTCTTATAAAGAGAAATGCAGATTTAGGTAAGAGTAAGCTGCTGTGTTTTACTGATCAGACTGGCAGAGATCAAAGGTTGGATATCTCCCCACGTAGGTGAAGTTGGGGGGAAACAAAATGCTGGTACATGCCCGGGAGGAAGGTGAATTGGTACAACTTTTCTATGACAGCACTTTGGCAATATTGGTTGCACTTCAAAATGCAAACACCCTTTGATGTAGCAATTCCTCTTCTAAAAATTTATCTTATAAATACCCACACCTTTGTGAAATGACCTGAATATAAAAATATTCAGTGCAGCATTGTGTGCAATAGCAAATGATTTGAAATGACTTAAAAGTTCATCAGCATGTATTTATAATAATCACTGTACACCCACTTAACACTTGATGGGCACTGAAAACACAGAACAAACTCTGAGATACACTTTCAAGTACATATAAGGTGAAGGGATCCATCAACTTGCTCATTAAATATTTATTGTTTTGTTAAGCATGAATATATCAGCTGCATGCAGTTGGCTAAAATCCGTTTTGATGAATGTTTTGTGCAGGATGAATTTTTGTTTAGTAACAGTAACAGCTTTATTGAGATATCCATATATGATGAAATTCACTCTCTTAAACTATACAATTCAGTGGTTTTTTAATACATTCATAACATTGTACTACCATCACCTCTATCTTCTTAGAACATTTTCATTTACCCTTAAAATAAATGCCATTGCCAATCATTCCACAGTGCCCCCAACCCCAGCCCTTGCAACCACTAATCTACTTTCTGTCTCTATAGATTTGCCTGTTCTGGACCTTTCACACAAATGGAATCCTTCAGTATGTGGCCTTTTGTGTCCAGCTCCCTTCACTGACATGGTGTCTTCAAGGTGTGTCCATGTTGTGGCATGTATCAGAACTTTATTCCTTTTTATGACTGAATAGTACTCCATTATATGAACATACCACATTTTGTTTATCCACTCATCCAATGATGAACATTTTGTTTGTTTCCATTTTATGCCTATTGTAAATAATGCTAGTATTAGTTTGAAAGTTTTATGTGGAAACATGGTGTTTTTTTTTCATTTGGTGTGTTTTCCTTTCACTTTCTTGATGTTATCCATTGAAACTGATGAGTTTTAAATTTTGTTGTTACTGTTGCTTAAATTTTGGGTGTCATAAGAAACCATTATTAGTCCAAGATGATCTATGCTTATGTTTTCTTCTAAGAGTTTTGTACTCTTAGCTACCTTTTTTGTAGAGATAGGATCTTGCTGTGTTACCCAGTCCAGTCTCAAATTCTGGGGATCAAGCGATTCTCCCACCTCCACCGCACAAAGTACTGAGATTACAGGCATGAGCCACCACGCCCGGCTTAAATTTATAATTCTTTCCATTGGTCTATATGTCTGTCTTTACACCAACACCACACTGTCTTGATTAATGTAATTTTATAGTAAGTTTTGAAACCAAGAAGTATAATCTTCCAACTTTGCTTTTTAATTAACTTGTTAATTCCTTTTTTAGGGGGGGAGAGACAGAGTCTCAGTCATCCTCTGTAGAGTGCCTTAGCATCATAGCTCACAGCAAACTCAAACTCTTCAGCTCAAGTGATCCTCTTGCCTCAGCCTCCCAGGTAACTGGGACTACAGGCACCCACCACAGCGCCCAGCTGTTTCTACAGATGGGGGTCTTCCTTTAGTTCAAGCTGGTCTCAAATGCCTGAGCTCAAGCAATCCACCTGTCTCAGGCTCCCAGAGTGCTGAGATTATAGGCATGCCCACCCTAACTTGTCAATGTCTGGGGAAAAAAAAAAAAAAAAAAAGCCAGTTGGAATTTTGATAGGAAGTGCATTGAATCTATAGATTAATTTGGGCACCACTGCCATCTTAACAGTCTTAAGTCTTTCCACAAATGAGGGATACCTTTCCATTTATTTAAGTTTTTAAAATTGCTTTCAATGATGTTTTGGATTTTCTGGCATATTCATACTTCTTTTGATAAATTTTTCTTATTTACTTTATTCTTCTTAATGCTTTAGGAATTGTTTTCCTAATTTCATTTTTCATTGCTACTGTAAAGAAACTGAACCGATGTTTATATATCCTACAGTCTGGCTGAATATGTTTTTAAGTTCTAATAGTTTTATATGTGGATTCCTTAGAATTTTCTACATAGAAAATTATGTTATTGGCAAACAGAGATAATTTACTTCTTACTTTTCAATCTAGATGCCTTCTATTTCACTTTCTTACCTAATATTACTCTGGTTAGAACTTCGATACAATGTTGAATAGAAGGGATAAAAATAGACATCCTTGTCTTGTTGCAGAACTCAGGAGAAATGTTTTCAGACTTTCACTTTTAAGTATTATGCTAACTGTAGGGGGTTTGTAGATGGCCTTTATCTCTGGATTAACTTTCCTTCTAGTCCTAGTTTATTGAGTGTTTTCACATTCAATAAATATTAATGTACTGTAACAAAGACTCTACCTAACAAATGCAAACATTGTAACGTAAGCGTTTGTAGCCTCACATTAATGTGAAATTTAAAAAAAGAAATATTAATATATATTGAGCACCTACTACGCATCAGGAATTGTTCTAGGTGCTGGGGACATGACAATGAACAAGATAGAAGATAACGTGATAGTGCCAGAAAAAGACCATGAACAAATCAGCATAAAGTATGTCAGACAAATTATGGCTCATTCGCATGAAAACGTATGCACACACATATAAATACAGACAATTATTGGGAAGGTAGGGAAGACATGGGTGACAGCAGTGACTCTGGTGTGACTATAGTGGCTGCAGCTGGAGTGAGAGGGAGGCTCCCTAGCAATTCTTGAGCCTCCAAAAAACTAGTTTTAAAATATTTTTCTCTTGGCTCGGCACCCATGGCTCAGTGAGTAGGGCATCAGCATACACCAAAGCTGATGGGTTCCACCCCAGCCCAGGCCTGCTAAACAACTACAGCTGCAACCAAAAAAATAGCTGGGCGTTGTGGTGGGTGCTTATAGTCCCAGCTACTTGGGAGGCTGAGGCAAGAGAATCGCTTAAGCCCAAGAGTCTGAGGCTCCTGTGAGCTGTGACTCCACAGTACTCTACTGAGGGCAACAAAGTAAGACATTGTCTCAAAAAAAAATTTTTTTTTCTCTCTTTTACTGAAGATTTAGAAGTAACTGTATAAAGACACCACAGGCTTTTGTTCACCCAGACATCAAGGCCTGCTCATGTGAAACCTCTACACAGGTGAGACCTGAGAACCTGCTAGGGACCACCTTTCGCCCTGCTCAGAGTCTGCTGCAGGACCAGAAAGCCATTGGGGACAGCTGTTTTGGCTTTTGGCTCACTAGTTAACTGGGAGGGCCAGGGGTGGGTGCAATGGCTCATACCTATAAACCTAGCACTTTGAGAGGCTGAGGCAGGAAGGTCAATCACTGGAGCCCATGAGTTTGAGGTTGCAGTGAGCTATGATAATACCCAGGAGACAGAGCAAGACCCTTCCCCCACTCCCCAAAGGCAACTGTGTTACATCAGCCAGGGATTGGCTCTTAGGAGAAGATGAGGCAGTGTAGCAATTGACAGTGCAGAATCCAAGCCAATCAACCTGGCTTGAATCCTGGTTCCACCACTAGCCATTCTGGGCCCCCGTTCCTTCATGTGCAAATGGGGTGAGTACTAAATGATTAAATATGCCAGCATCTAGGCCAGTGCCTGGCACATAGCAAATATTACACAGGTTGAGCTATTATTAGAGGCAGGTGAATGACCTCAAAGCCAATTGGCATTAGATCTACTTCAAGAAAGAATTCCAGGGTGTGCTCTTAGTTACCCCCCTTCAGTTCTCAGTTCCAAGCAGGTTTTGAGAGGTTATCAGTCAGCATCCTAAAGCTTCACAAGCCACTGAACCACTTCTAAACATTCAATGTTCTCCCTTCACCAAGGCAAGGACACTCCCATACAAATGACTAGATGAAAATTTTCAGCACTTAAAAGGTTAAGCATTTAATTATCCAGAGTTACAACATAAATTCTCAAACCAGCAGAAAAATTCCAGAAGGGTAGGGGAAGGGAGAGGAGAAATTTTTATTATTTTAGTTTGGTTGGTTTGTTTCTTCCCTGCCCTCTCTGGTTCATTTGTTCCCCTGAGAAAAACAGTGGATATGTTCTAAGACTCCCAGCTGTGGGAAGAGTGTCAATTTAGCCCACAAAAGTCTGCTTTAATCATATTGTAGAGGAAATACTGGGAACTTGCACTGCATAAATAAAAGACGCTCACCACACTGCCACAAAATACCAAAGGATCCTGGCTATCAGGTAACAACTTTGCATTTGAGGGAAAAGGTACTATTCTCTGAGGAACAAGAGTGAAACCAGGAGGGGCTCAGAGCACACCTCTGCTTTCCCAGGGTAGTGTTGAAGGGAGAGGCGGCCCATAGTGGGAGTGAGGGATCAGCGCTGGAGGGGATTCAGAGGATTAAGGAGGTGCGGTGCCAAAGTAACCATGACCCAACATGAGCCATAAAGCTTTTGGGATTTGCTTCAAAGAATGGGGAGCCTCCCTCTCCCTGCACCTGTGGTGTTCATAGTATTAGTCTATTTCTATATGGTAGGAAATTCCCACAATTAACAGTTCAGAGAGAGAAACAGAGACCGTAGAAGCTGAGGGGTGAGGGCCTGTCTCCAGCACTCGACCCAGTGATGGCGAAGAGCCAGGTGGGAATAGGATGAGGCTGGCAGAAGGCCCCGGCCCCTCCCCAATCTCCCTACTTAAGAAAAGGGAGGTGCTACCCTCCTCGCACCCCCTCTCGGTCCCTACAGGGGAAAAGTAGTTGTCCAGAACTTGAGGAAAAGTCCCAATTTGCTGAAATCGGCTACCAATTAATGAAACGTAAGTCATGGTTGCCGTTCTGCCCCAGAATAGCGATCACCAATTGTTCATCACGACAGAGCAAATACACGCAAGCCGGGGTACCCTGTGCCACCCCCCGCCCGTTTCACCTGAAGACCCTCGCTGACCATGCGGTTTTGAGGCTTGAAAGCCTCCGCACTGAAGGTCTCTGGCACCGGACAACGGAAGGCCAGGTCGGCCAAGGCCAGAAGGAGCTTGATGTCCAATTTAATCAACGCATTCTGCCCAGAGGGTCTCAAAGGCGCAGTGTGCCGTCCGTCAGTACTCGGTTCCTAAAGGTCAAGCTGCAAGGTTTGGGAACACCTCTAGTTTCCCACAGAGCTAGAGGTCAGAGGCATTGTTCTGACTCTGCAGGCGTGAGAAGAGGTTTTGAAAATAAAGGCTGCGTGTGGTCTATCCCAGACTTGTCTGGGGCGCAGCCTCTTAGTCCCAATGCTCGCGCCGTAGAGTCGCTGTCCCGACCCAGCGAGCTGGCCGCCCACGCGCCGTTCGCGTTCCCGGGAGGACAGCGAGCAGTTACTGGCGCTAAACATCCTGCATTGTGCAACCCCGGCTCCCGTCGAACCTTTACAACAGGGATCTCACAGCAAGCGAGGTCAAGGAGAATCCCTTAGGTTTACCCTGTTTGCTGAGAGCCTGAAAAGGTGAAAAAAGCTAGACAGGCCCTGCCCCGCTGGAAAGTCTAAGGAGGGACAGTAGCGAGAAGTCTTGGGTGGGACTTCGGGGAGCCCCGTCCACAAAGCAGACACGTGGACATGTCCCTCCTGGACTTTCCACTCAAGATGCGCCCCAAGTGAGGTAGCCCCGCTTCCACCAGAAGCTCCTTCCACGTCGGTTCCAGGAACTGCGCGCACCCCGCAGTCTGCCCACCCTCCTCACCTGCCAGGCGGCCGAACTCACGCGCCCGCAGCTCCTGCAGGCGGCCCGGTCCGTAGCCGTAGGGCCGCGGCGCGCTCGAGTCCCGGAAGGCCGCGAAGTCCCCCAGTTCGGCCCCCGGCCCTGCCGTCCCGCCAGCCATGGCCCAGGGTGGCCCGCCGCGCCGTCCAGGCCGGCCTGGCCCGGGGAAGTGAGCGAGGCCGGCCCGCGGCGACTCCGCCCCCGCCGCGCCCACGGCTGCAGCGGCGCCCGGCCCGTGGCCGAGGGGCGGCGCCTGGCGGGGCGACCGGCTCACCCCGGGCGCGCTGACTCACGCGGTTTCGCTTCTGGTCGGTCGGTTCCCACCTGAGCGCCCGGGTTTGCTGTCTCTTTAAACATCTTAAAGGGGCCCAAGGAAATACCCCCAGGTACTCGGAAGTTCAAGTTTATTTCTCTCCCATGAAAAGGCAGGTGGAAGAAGCAACGAAGTGCGTTTTCCCGCTCCGCTTTCCGGAACCCGTTGATCTTCCCGGTGCAGCGAGCGCCCGGGGTCCCCCCCTCCGGCTGGGCGGGCGTCTGTGGGGCGTCTGCAGGAAGACTAGGGCTTCTCTGGTCGCTGCTCCCCAGCGGGGCGTCTGCCTGGTGTTTGTTGAGAATGTAGCTGAGCAAGGGGTAGAAACGGAGAAAGACTGGGGATCCATGAGGCTAATGAACTCTTAGCAGCTGAGCGCCCGGGAGGCGAGCTGAGGGGGCAGAGGCTCTGTTCCGAGGCACCATTGCCTCAAGTACCTCAAGTAAGGAAGGCCTGGCCAAAGTCTCGTGCGGGAAAGTGCGGGGAGGGCGCAGGGGTGGAGGGACAAGTGCACACAAGTGGGCCCAGGTACGCGGAGGATCAGGGCAGGGTGGCTCGCGTGCGATCCCAGGTGCAGCCCGCTACGAGGGATGGAGTGGAATGAGGCGAGGTACTGCTGGCTTAGGACAGTGCTCTGTGTGGGACCAAGTGGGAGGCGGGTGCACGCGGAGGCCGGGGTGGGGTGGGGCTGCAGATAGGCGGCACGTGCTGGGGACTTAGGTGAGGCGACTCAGATGGGGAACCACTGGGCCCAGGAGCCGGCCTCTGGCTTTCAAGGCATATCGAGGTGGGCCTAGGTGCTATGGGCCCTTATGCCCCAAGCGCACATACTCAGCTGCGGCTAGACCCACCCGTAGTTGCCCAGGACGCATGAAGATGTGTGATGCATCTCAGCGGCTCAGAGTGAGAGCCATGGGAAGGTGGCGCGCAGCCCTGCCTTTCCCGGCCAGGCCTCCAATGCCAGATCAGAAAAAGACCCTCCACGAGGGACTCGCTGCCTTCCTGCCAGCGGCCCCAGATTTGGGGACTGTAACACTAGAGCCAGCACTCAGGCACCCACCGGCACCCCAAGCTCTCTCCCTCACTGCCAAACACCCTGGGACCTTACTGGACAAACACTTAACACTTGTACACTTGTTCTGAAAGGAATGAATGTATTGATGAATGAATGCTGAGTTTTACTCGTTGGCAGCCCAGCCCACTATCTGCATATCTTCTGGCCCTACCTCTAGTAGGCACCTTGGACACTGGACTTTCTTCTGTAAAAGTGACTTTGGGCCGCACTGATAACAAGAGCCAGCTCATGGAAGCCTTGCCATGTGCCTAGAATGCACTGGGCGTTTTACTGTGTACACTCTTACCAGTGTTGATTACTCAGTAATTAAACATGCACACCTATGAGGTGGCTCATACAGATAGGGAAGCTGAGGCAGAGAGGTGGAGTAACTTGCTCAAGGCCACACAGTGAGAAGACACACTACCCCCTGAGGAGCCAGTCTCCAGAGTCCAGTAGTTAAGTGTGTCCTACTCCCTCTCTGGTGTGAGCCATTGTGATTCTCAGGGACTCAGTTTCCCCATCTAAGTTGGGAGAGGGATGGGAGTTGGTTTTCTCAGCAACTGTACAGTATGTCACTCCTCACCTCTCCTTTTAATTCCCACCTTCCCAGCAAGACTCTCCTCTGGACCAGGCTTTCCAGATATGAACTTGCATGAATCACTGGGGAAGCCAATTAAAATGCAAATTATGGGCCAGGCGCCAGCCACATACACCTGAGCTGGCAGGTTCAAATCCCAGCCTGGGCCCGCCAAACAACAATGACGGCTGCAACAAAAAATAGCCGGGCACCAGTAGTCTCAGCTACTTGGGAGGGAGGCCAGAGAATCATGTGAGCCCAGGAGTTGGAGGTCGCTGTGAGCTGTGATGCCACAGCACTCTACCCAGGGTGACAGCTTTGAGGCTCTGTCTCAAAAATAAATAAATAATAAATAAATAAAATGCAGATTATGATTCTTTAGGTTTGGGATGAGGCTGAGGCTCTGTGTTTTCAAGAAGCCAAAGTGACACTGATGCCACCTTGGTTCATGGCCTACACTCTGAGGAGTGAAGGCCTAAGTCACTTCCCTGGAAATGTAAAAGTACCTTTCCTCAAGGAGTTCTATGGCCAAGTAACAAACCATCAGTCTATGGGTGCTACTTCAGACTAGCTTGCCGAGTCATTGCAACGGGCCTTGTCAGTGGAGAACTCTGAAAGGCTATGACAAATCACTGGGCTACCATTCATTCAAGAAATATTTATAAGCACTTGGCTGTGCCCACCCAGGGCACTGTGTGCTTGGAAGAGTGTGAAGATATTGTGCCTACAGCCATGTAGGATGTGAACCATTGTACATCCAGCCACAAAGTGATGTGGCTGAGTGCCCAGCCAGTGGCTGGCTCAAGGTGCAGGTATAGGAGTGCAGGAGAGGAAGGTGCTGCTTGATAGTAGGGTGTCCAGGGAAAGCCAAACAAGGAAGATTTTGAACTAAGCCATAGAAATGAGCTGCTGAAGAAGGCAGGGGGAGGAGGGAGTGTGGCTGACCCTGGGAGCCCAGTCTCTAATTGGCAGCCTTAGGTGCATTTCACCAACATTCCCTGGGCCTCTCTTACCAGAAAGGTACTCTGAGAAATTGATCGCTCTCACCCTGCCTTAAGTAGAACCTCCAACCCCATCAAGGAATATCTTACCTGTGTTGCTCAGTCATTGCCTCCTCTCACCTGATCCTGCTGCTGACCCTGGAGCCTCAGAGAACACTAATCTGGTGCTTGTCGAGGTCCCTGGAAGCCAGCTCTGAAATCAAAGTTCATAGCTTTGTAGGGAAACAGACCTTTCAGTTGCCATTTACTGTCTCCTCCCACATAAGAACTTGAAAATTATGTGCCTAAGAGCCAGTTGGGCAGACAGGAGAGAAGGCCTCAATTTTGTTGTAAAATTGTCTCCACCTGTGTGAGTCTTCTTTCCCAGTCCACCTCTAAGCCTGCGTCCTTGCCTCCTGATGATGTCTCCCCTTGCTCTAAGAGATTGTCCCCTAGCAATGGACTCCATTTGCAAGAATCTTCACTATGTCTGAAGCATCCATTCATGTATTTTCATTCATTCATTCATTTGGCAAAAAGTGAGTGTGTGTCTCTTAGAGATAGGCTCCACTGCAGTAGAAGAAGAAGAAGAAGGCAGGTTTTTGAGGGCTTTACATCAGGGTAAAGGACAGGAATTTCATTATGAAGGTTTTGGAGAAACAAGAAAATGCTCCACAAGTGATTTAGGCAGAATTATCTAATGGCCATGACCAGACCAAATGAGGTCATGAAGATACAGAGCAGGGTAAACCACCTATAATCTCTTAGCAACACTCCAGACTGGAATCACCAAAAATGATTGACTTGACAATCACTGTTGCTTTGGCGGGAGTGTTCATTCATTGTTTATTAGGCGGCTGCTCCCTGCTGGGACCGTGGGAGGTAAGGCAGTCAGCCTCTGCCTGAGAGGCTCCAGGGTTGGGGAAGGAGTTAGGTTCATAGTCAGGTCATAGCTGCAGAGTGCTGGAGGAGAGGCCTTCCCACAATGGTCAGCTGTGAGGGAAAGAGTCTCCCTCTCTAGGATTGTAAGGAGGGGTTCTGGAGGAGGAGGTGGGAGATAGGTCAGCAGCATGTGTAAAGGGCTGGAGGTGAGAAAAGGCTCAGAAAACTCCAGAAGCAGGCCCTTTAGCAAAGCTGGAACACAGACTGCAGCTCTGTGGGGATGAATGAGCTGGATGGGGGGGGAAGGGGCAGACTCTGCAGTGCAGAGGAGCCTGGCCTTGGTCCAGTAGGGCCAGGAAGATGCTGCTGGGGAGTGTCCTCAGGAGAGTGACTGGCTCCTGGCTTAGAGGTGTGACTTAGACCCAGGCAGCACCATGGACTGGGGCGGGTACAGACAGCACAGCTGTCAAGCTGGGCAGTGAAAGTTGAACCAGAACTACAATGGTGCAGTGGTGAGGGAATTCAGGAATAAATGGGGACCAAGAAGGGCTGGTTCATGGTGACTTGTTGCTGTCCGATTGAAAGGCTGAGTGGACCCAGGGTCCTCAGCAATAGTGGGACAATATGGAGCTTGGTTTAGGACTTCTGAGTGGAGATGCAGGGCTCGAGAGAGCAGGACGGAGTGTCTGGGTCGTATACACAAGTCACGTGTGGGCTTGTGAAGGAGCCACCTCGGGAGCTCTGAAGTGTTCAGAGAAGGAAGATAAAGCCCTGAGGACTAAAGAGGTGTCTGTCTCCTGCCACTGATGGGTGAGAAGGTTCAATTAGAGAGGTGAGGGCAGAGCCAGAGGAGAGTGCCCTTGTGGTATGTAAGGGTGCAAAGCCAGTTAGAATGGGATTAAGCAGATTACTAACCTTGCTGGACAAGTGGCCTGTGGTAGCCTAAATGAGAACAGTCCTATTATGTGGGTGGGGATGGCAGCTCCCCTATAATGGTCAAGTCTTAAGTGGTGTGAAGAAGGGTAGAGGCTCCCCCCCCATTAACTAACCTCCCCCAAATCTTTGCAGGTCAGTCTTGGAGGTAGTTGGGACTGTAATTATAATGGATCAAACTTCCAGCCAAACTGTTGGGGTGGAGGTGGGTGTTTGCAAGAAGGCTGAGTTTAGTTAATGAAATTAATTTAGCATTTCCTACTAGAGTGAAATGCATACTTCCTTAATGAGAGCTCACAGATCTAGATTTCCTAGTACTTAGAATATCAAAGTAGGAGTAATAAGATAGACATGGCAATGGAGCAGGTTTCTTTCCGAAGTCTGGCAGAGGGCCCTGGTAGAAACAACTTGAGAGCAGTGGAAAGAAAGATCAGAAAGCCCAGGAAGCTCCCTCCCGTAGAGTGACACAAGACCTTTCCTGTGAATAGAAGCTAAAAGGGCAGTTCAGCATCATGACATGTTAGGGTACAAGGCTTCATTGTATCTACATTTGAAATGTTCAAAACAACCCAAATCCACCAGTATTAGGCAGACCACAGGGCGGAAGGGATGGGAGGGCCCAGAGCAGCAATATTCCTGGCAGGGTTTTTCTGTGTGCATTCAGAGCAGACTGCAGGCCAGCCCATTCTGGCCCATTCTGTACTGACCTTTTCTTTGTCCCCTACTCCCCCTTTATGCTATCAAGGCAGGGATACTACTTATTTTATTTACTGATTGGCAGATTATGTTTGAGAGGGCTTCCTCCATCAGTCATATGCATTATCAAACTTATTCATCCCCGAATTCGGCAAATAGGTGACAAATGGAGCCAGATACTGTAGATGGTTTTAAGAAAACCATCTCATGCCCATGTGTTTAGGCTTTAGTACGCTTCTATAGTGTATTGGTGGCCCACTCAGCATTCATTGCCTATCTGATGTGAGAATAAAGTTAGAGACATCTAAAGTTTACTTCCTTATATATAAGCAAGGAAATATATAATCTCAGGGGCCACTGGCATCCCTCCTACAGCAGTGAGGGAGGACAGCCTTAGAAGAAAGCTGACGTGGAGAGGACAGAGCTGAGGGAATTAGAGAAAAGGAGAGCCCTGATCAAGTTGTATCTGAAGCCTGTCTTATCACTGGACCTTTTTTCAGTTATATTAGTCAATAGTTCCCTTCTATTTCAGATGAACTTTCTTACAACAGAAAGCATCTACTTAAGACATGCACAAGTAGGAGGCACATGTAGACAGTAACAAATGCTATAAAAGAAAATCAGAATAAAAATACTATGGAATTTAGAGGAAAAAAAGAATACTTAATATACTTAATATGAGGGGCTTAATAAATGCTCCATGGAGGTGATATGAGTTGGGTTTTACTTAATCATAATGGTAACAGAAACAAATTATTGTCTTATTATATCCTAGGCACCGGACTAGTGTTTTTCATGCATTGACTCAATGTGGTGTTCAAAGTATTCTATCCACCAACTAGACACAGCCACCCAATTTTCTGTCTCCCTTTTGGCCCCAGCCTCACTGTCCCGATTTGCCAGCCTTTAGTTGAAACATGTCAGAGGCTTCATACTGGATCATCCACTACTTGCGGGAAGGAGAATTCCTTATAAAGTAATATCTTTTGTATTTCACTTGTGGATATGATCATTCACTCTTTTTTCATTTTAAAAACTTTTTCTAGGGAAATTTTAAGTATATAAAAATAGAGAGCAGTATAATGACTCGCCAATGCCCAGCTTTATCAACGATCCAAAGATCTACAACCCACCTGGTCTACACTATGGACCCATAACCATTTTGAAAGAAATCAAGGCATAACTTCATTTCATCCATAAATACTACAGTACATGTTTCAAAAGATAAGAGCTTCTGGCTCAGTGCCTATAGCTCAAGCAGCTAAGGCGCCAGCCACATACTCCAGAGCTGGCGGGTTTGAATCTAGCCCAGGCCAAACAACAATGACAACTACAACCAAAAAACAGCCAGGCGTTGTGGTGGGCACCTGTAGTTCCAGCTACTTGGGAGGCTGAGGCAAGAGAATTGCTGAAGCCCAGGAGTTGGAGGTTGCTGTGAGCTGTGATGTCATAACACTTTACCCAGGACGACAGCTTGAGGCTCTGTCTCAAAAAACAAAAGAGAAAGAAAAGAGCTCCTAAAACAAACAAACAAACAAACAAAAAAAACCAACCAGAAAAACCTAAGGCTAAAGCTTGAACCCGGGAGTTGGAGATCAACCTGGACACTATAGCAAGACCCTATATCTAAATAAAAACAAGCAACAACAAAAAAACATTGTCCTGTATTAATTTTTTCCTTAATATCATCAAATATCCAGTCAGAGTTCAAATTTTTGTTGTCATTGTTATTCCCTAAGTTTGTTTGAAGAGTCTCCTGCTTCCCAGACTAGAAAGCAGTGGCCTGACACAGCTCACTGCAGCCTCAAACTCCTGGGCTCAAACAATCCTCCTGCCTTAGCCTCCTGGGTAGCTGAAACTGCAGGTGTGCACCACCAAGCCTAGCCAATTAAAAAAATGTTTTTTTTCCTAGAGATGAGGTCTCACTACTGAGGTCTCCCAGGCTGGTCTTGAACTCCCGCCTTGGCCTTCCAAAGAGTTGAGATTATGGGCGTGAGCCACTGCAGCCAGCCACAATAAGCACTTTTTTACACAGTTGATTGGTCCACGTCAGGATGCAAACAAGGTCTGTATGTTGCATTTGATCGACATGTCTCGGGTTGCTTTTAATCTATAGGCTTCCTCTTTCTTTTCCTCTTGTAATTTATTTGTTGGAGAACATAGTTAACTTATCCTTTGCCTTCTATGGCCAACTCCTCTCCCACTCCAGACCTTGGTAACCCATGATCTGTTTTCTGACCCTATTATTCTGTAGGGCCCATTTTGTACAGATACACTTTTGATAAAGTATGTTGAAAATCACAGCCAAAGCCAGACCTCTACCCTAGCCCTCGATCTGTAGTGACCCAGCTGTACCCACAGAGGACCCCTTGCAGCAAGCTCTCTTCTCTGTTAACTATATGAGTGGGCACCTAGCAGGGAGAAGCAGAGGGTGCAGGAGAGGCTGGAAGGGCAGCTTGCTACCTGGGGATCAGGACTGTTATCACTAGCAGCAACAGCCTTATGTTAGCTTGACTGTAATTTGAATGAAATATCCCAAGACCATTTTCTCCAACATGTTATTACAAAAAATTTCCAGTATACAGAAAAGTTGAAAGAAGTATACATGAACACTAATCACTCACTGACTTTCTACTATTAACATTTGTTTTAAAAGGGGTTAGGGCTCTGAAGTTTAAGGTTTGGGGAGGCTCTGAAGTTTAAGGTTGCTGTGAGGGAAACCCTCCTCTTGGAAATTCCCAGTGTGGATTACCTTGTTAAAGGTTCTTAGAAGTCCTGCAATAAAGATACCTATCTAACTTTGTTTAACCCAGTATTTTCCCCAAAGTATTTTACTTTGGAACACTTTTGTCTTTTTTACATCATGGGAAATGGTGTTTCTTATATTGTGCTTTAAAAAATATAAAATGGGCAGTGCCTGTGGTTCAGTGAGTAGAACGCCGGACCCATATACCAAGGGTGGCAGGTTCGAACCCGACCCCTGGCCAAACTGCAACAAAAAATAGCCGAGCGTTGTGGCAGGCACCTGTAGTCCCAGCTATTCAGGAGGCTGAGGCAAGAGAATTGCCCTAAGCCCAGGAGTTGGAGGTTGCTGTGAGCTGTGATGTCACAGCACTCTACCGAGGGCAACAAAGTGAAACTGTGTCTCAAAAAAAAAAAAAAAAGCCAGGCATTGTGACAGGCGCCTGTAGTCCCAGCTACTCAGGAGGCTGAGACAAGAGAATCGCCTAAGCCCAGGAGTTGGAGGTTGCTGCGAGCTATGATGCCACAGCACTCTACCGAGGGCAACAAAGTGAGACTCTGTCTCTAAAAAAGAAAAAAAAAGAGAAAGAGAATAAATATGATAAAATATAGCATTTATCATCTTAACCATTTTTAGGGGTACCTTTCAGTATGCAGTACTCACATTATTGTGCAATGTCCAGATCTTTTTCATCTTACAAAACTGAAACACCATATGCATTAAGCAACAACTCCCTATTTCTTCCTTCCTCCAGCCCCTGGCAACCACCATTCTACTTTGTTTCTATGCATCTGCTTATTCCAAATACCTCATATAAAGTAGAACCATATTCATCTTTTTTAGACTAGCTTATTGCACTTGGTATAATGTCCTCAAGTTTCACCCATGTTGTAGGACGCATCATTTCCTTCCTTTAAAAGGTTGAATAATATTCCTGGTCTGTATATACCACACTTCACTGATCCATTCAGCTGCTGCTGCTGCTGGATATTTAAATTGCTTCCACCTCTTGGCTATTGTAACTGTACTATACACCTGGGTGTATAAAACTATCATTAATATTTTATGCTGTTTCCTTCATCTGTCTACATATCCATCCAATCTTATTTTTTTTTTTTGTAGAGACAGAGTCTTACTTTGTCGCCCTTGGTAGAGTGTTGTGGCATCACACAGCTCACAGCAACCTCCAACTCCTGGGCTTAGGCGATTCCCTTGTCTCAGCCTCCTGAGTAGCTGGGACTACAGGTGCCTGCCACATGCCCGGCTATTTTTTTGTTGCAGATTGGCTGGGGCCAGGTTTGAACCCTCCACCCTCGGTATGTGGGGCCAACGCCCTACTCACTGAGCCACAGGTGCCACGCCGTCCAATCTTATTTTTTATGTATTTCAAAATAAGTTGCA
The DNA here is from genome assembly GCA_963574355.1 of Loris lydekkerianus. Classification (NCBI taxonomy): domain Eukaryota; kingdom Metazoa; phylum Chordata; class Mammalia; order Primates; family Lorisidae; genus Loris; species Loris lydekkerianus. Next base: position 1,200 of record CAUYPK010130993.1, on the reverse strand, counting down.
CATCTCAGTAAACTTCCCTTAAACATGTTGATATACACATCAATGCCCAGAATTCAATATTTGTTTTTTTAAATTCATAGTAAGAGTAAGAGTAACGTGGCCTTAAAGGCATACACAACACATGTATTAACTACAGTAAACTTTCTGGGAGATGGGAAAGGGCCCATTGTTAGTTTTGTCATTTGGGTTAAGACAAAACCAAATAACCATCACTATTTAGTAGCCCAGGATAATACGGGCTGCATAACACTTTACTTTCATCATCTGCTCAGAGCAGGAATATGGCTAACCAGTATCTGGTGATGTCTTCAACAATCCTTCTCCACTGGAAACCTTCAGGCTGTGGTCCTGTAGGACTGTAATCACCTTAGTGGGCTCAACTTTCCAAGAAATATGTTTTGTCTCTGCTAATTCTTTGTTCTGGTTTTAATGCTCTGTGGAGATGAAATCCTATTAATGTGACCAGCTCACCCAGTGATGACAACAGGTAGCCTGGAAGCTGTTCCCACTTCCAGAGGCTCCCTTCCCAGAAAGTTACTGCCTGGCCTTCAGAAAGGCTCTTCTTAGATGTGGTTCCTTGGTCATTAGAGAACCCTAAATTCTTATTTCTTTAGTTTCCCAGAAGCTCAATGGGTTTCATAAACAAACACAAAGACAGGCCAAGTTAAGAACCAGAAAACCTGCACATTTAATAAAGACCACACAAAGTCAGGGCAGCATCAGCAACAGGATGGACTAAGAGCCCCCTGCTCCAATTAATCTGTCAATGTCTATGAGGTATTTTGCCTATAGATTCTGGGGTCATAATTATAAGTATTATACCTAAAGGGATAAAAGCCTGTTCTGCAAAAACATTAAATGCAAATTCTCAGTTCGGGACCCAGCAATCATTTCTTTTGTTTGTTTGTTTGTAGAGACCGTCTCACTTTACCACCCTTGGTGGAGTGCCGTGATGTCACAGGACTCATAGCAACCTCCAGCTCTTGGGCTTCCGCGGTTCTCCTGCCTCAGCCTCCAGAGCAGCTGGGACTACAGTTGTCTGCCACAGCACCCGGCTATTTTTTTTGTTGCAGTTCGGCCGGGGCTGGGTTTGAACCCACTACCCTCGGTATATGGGGCCAGTGCCTACTCACTGAGCCACAGGCGCCACTCCTGGGGTTTGATTTTTTAAAAATTATTATTATTATTTTAGACAGAGTC